>SCLH01000254.1:84028-94097 GCA_004367855.1 Oikopleura vanhoeffeni | reverse complement strand
GACGATTTGTACTTTTGCGACAATTGGCTATTAAAAACCCTCAAAATGCTACGACTACCCCCTTAAAACGGGTTTTAAGATATCATGGAGATAGAATTCGAAATATTGTTACTGTGAACGTTATGTAAAATACGAGTGGTGAATAGTTCGATGCTGCATCGATAGGGTGCGCTGCGCATTGTATGCATCGAGTGCTTAATAACTTATTTTTTAACTAGTGATTATAGTGCTTACAAACAATTTAGAAAAAGTAAATTTACATTATTAAGGGGGGGCTCGACGCTTTTTATTTCAGGTTAGCGACATGAAAGATACACCAAATGTCCACAGGAAGAAAAAAAAGCATTTTTGGTCATTTCATTAAAAAATTTCGATTTTTTTTTCAAAATTTTTGAGTTTTTTCAGATTTTTCCCAAGTTTTTTTGGGAAAAAAATACATAAAGCTCAATTTTAATAAAAAATTCTCAATAATAAGTAAAAGTGATTAGCAGCTTTTCGTTTAGTTTTGCTGTAGCTTCAATTTGAGGGTACTTTCTGTTTGAAAATTATTTTACCGTATTGTAGTTTGTAGATTAAAAAAATATTTTCGATAATTGTCGGTAATGCATTGCGAGTTGGAAAAATGGTATCCGAATAATTTAGACAGTATTGCGGCAAAATTTTTGATCAAAATTTGAATTTGAAAAGTAGCGAAATTAGCTAATCGGCCGTAGGAAGTTCGATAACAGCGTAGTGCTGACTTTGACATAAATTAACCATTTGCCTAATCCAGGTCTGACAGAAATATAAGGCGGCAAATCTAGAAAACCATAGTCTTGAACCAGAATTGTAGGATTTGTAATTGAAATGGATTGCGTAACTGATTCATATATAGTGCAAGCTCCAAAGTTTATACTTGTTTTGTTAACGATTAAGTTGTAATTTGTTATTATCCCATAAACATACAGTTCAACTGGCCTAGCTTTTTCAATGGATCTTAAACGTGTGAATTTAATTGTTATAGGTCTATAGGTGTATATAGGTCTGAAAGTTTTCGAAAATATCTAAGATTGGGATCTCTAAGCGATTCGCGTTCGCATTTGAACTTATTTTCAAAGCTTTTATTGGTCAACGTCGTTATTTCTGATGCTCTCATTGGTCAAACACGAATACGAATCACCAGACTCAGAAATCTCAATCTTAAATATACACATACATTATATCATATAATATATCATATCCTATTACGAGGAAGGTAGATCAAAAATGCCTAGGTAAAAATACAAACCAATTACAAGGTAAAAATTACAAGGTANTACCCTCAAATTCGTCAAAAATAGGGTTTTGAAGAAAAATTCCAAAACTTTTTTTGAGTAAAAATCATAAATTTTAATACATTTTTGTCAGTAAGTTGCACAACTAAAATAAGTTGTAAAAATAGTCAGATCCAATGTCTAGATCACGAGAAAAAGTTAATTACCTGAAAAAAATACTTAGGAAAAATTCCGTAATTATGCAAAATTCGGAAATTTTTTTTATCGAAATCCATCTTTTTTTAGGTTTTTATAAGCAAATCGTTAATAAAAATAAGAATGCAGCTAAAATCAGCTTTCTATCACTTCTGAGTCTCGAGAAACAGCCTCCGTCGGTTACCCCAAATTTCTGGATCTAAGAAATTATTTGGAATTATTTTTTTTTGAAATTTATAAATTTTTTATTGCCATTTTCAAGATCTAATTCACAGTGATCTAATTCAACAAAATTAGAGCAAAAGAGTTATTACTTCAAAGGATACAGTGCGGTTAAGAAAAATAAAACTTTGAAAATATAGAAAATTTTGGAAATTTTTTGACATCGAAATTTTTTTTTTATATATTTTTGGAAGCAAACCAGCCACGAAAATGACAATGCAACTCAAATTAACTTCCTCTCACTTCTGAGTCTCGAGATACAGCCTCCGTCGGTTACCCCCTTAATGCGATTCGTAACCGACGGAGGCTGTATCTCGAGACTCAGAAGTGATAGAAAGCTAATTTGAGTTGCATTATGCGATATTTACAGGTCTGAAAAATATTTTGCAAAATGTTCGTCCATGTGTTTTGAAAATTTCGAGCCCCCTGGACTGTTGGTCACACCTTAACAAAATGGTTGAAAAAATTGATCAATTTTTGGGTCAATTTATAAATAAAATTCAATTTTTCATATCAAATTTTTATCGTCATGATATCTCTTCACGAGGAAGATAGATATTTTCTAGTTTGGTCTAGTACATTTGTACTACTTGACGTACACAATGAACTGGACCAAACTAGAAAATATCTATCTTCCTCGTAAAGGGATATACTTAGTTTTTAAATTTAAAATCCTTGCCTTGATCTGCTACTTTTAGTGTGATTGGTATTTCTATAACACCAGTTTCTGGGTCAAAATATTGAATTTCATTCTCGTTCATATCACTGATTACCACCTCATCTGGCTGAAATTTAATCATCGTTTTCATCGAACTATGCGCCTGAACATATCCAGTTTTTGGAAATATATTGACCATCGTTTTGAACTCTGGGGGCATTGAAAAGGAAACTACTTTTGCAGTGTTGGCACTATTTGAAACTGTGAATTGTTCTTGATACATAAAGCCAAAGGTACAGACGCCTAGGTCAAATTCGTTTTCAGAAACAGCAACGGGTAAATCTAAAGATTCTCCCCTGATTTCTATTTCGAATTTTTCGATATGGACATTTCCGACTTCCTATTTTTAAGGTTACCATTTACGGAAGTTTTGAGTCCAATGTAAAATAGTACATTTTACTGGACGTTGAGAATCACAAAATATTTGATAGTTGACTTCGAACTACAAGATTTTTTTGACTAATTAACTACAATCCTCGCTCCCCATCTGGTGAAATGCTTACCCAAAAAGTTGTTTTTGTTATGGAATTTGTACCAGTAAAGGAACATCACGAGTCGTGATTCACGACAAATTGAAAAAATTTCTTGAAAAAGGCCATTTTCAAAATAAGTAACATTCTGAACTTAGGTTTTGTATTTGAAATTTTTTTGTGTGAAACGCAAAATCTATTTGCAAACAAGAATATCAGCATCTTGTACTACCCTGATCATGTTAACCCCCTCACACCCTTTGACTATCTGAAGGCAAAAAAAAATTCGGGAGCCAAAACGGCGCACAGGAAGAGGTGCCTCAGGATGCTAGCCAGCTATATTCTGAACAAGAATTGTAACAAACTTAAATACTGTATGCACACAGTAGATATTCTGTTGCACCATTCTGTAGTTACAAATACTGTTTATTAGACATATTTTGAATAAATGCAATGTATAACAAAAAAAATAGTTGCAATTTTAATTCCAAAAATATTGATGAAAATTTTATACGATTAACCGTACGAAAGTTATTTTTTCCTACTTTTTTTTAGGATTTTCGCCAAAATTTCTTAAAAAATTAATTGTGTGAAAACGATACATAATATCAAAATTCTGAGGAAGCCAGTTTTAAGAAAGTATTTGTGTATTTTCTTGATATTAGTTTATTTTTTCTATACGAAGAATATTTGTTTCACAAGTGATTTTTATGAAACTCAAAATAATGAAAAAAAATTATTTTTCAAAAAATTATTTTTCAAAAAATTATTTTTCGAAAGAATTGAACGGCAATTTAACCCAAATAAAGCCGACATAAACAAATCGATCGAATGTAGAACATAAGGTGGTAAGGATTTTGAGTTTTCAGCTGCTTAGCAATATTTTTCACATTTTACTGCATATATTTTGACGATTTTTTTGAGATTTTTCGCCGAAGTTTTACTTCCGGAGGAATTATTTCGAAACTAGACATCAAATACAAATGTGAGATAAACAGTTTTTTTAGGAGTGTTTGTGCATACAAACAGAACTTAACAGTTAAATATTATTCGTCTGCTTGACAGATATTTTTTTGGGAAGTGAATTTCAAAATTTCAATTTAAGTATTCCATGAACAACAATATATTTATTAGAATTTATTTATCAATCAGAAATTGTCACACTGTCACTGTGATTAGATATAAAATTAAATAATAATAAAAAGTGTATTAATTGCTTTATTTGGAAAAATAGCTATTTTTCATACAAATTTTGTGATTTTTTCATCATTTTTTAAAAAATAACTTATGAATTGAGATATATAAGATCTCTAATCGATAAAAGATTGACTAGGCGCAGACTTTGTGCGTTTGTACGCCATAAAATTAAAATTTGTGAAAGACCAGATGAGCAGTACACGTGGATTTCTCCCTTGGTGTTTCCAAACTTATATTTCTAAATAAAATATAATTCTAAACATTTAAAATGATTGATGCACAAATATAATTTCAACTTCTATTGCAGAAGTAATTGGAGCTTCAATTTACCTGAGCTTTCTGTAAACAACAGTCCAAAGTAGAGCCGATATATCGTCTGGTGCCTTGGGAACTTTTTTTCTGTTATTCCACGGGGTTTAACAAATGACTTCGAAATTTATAACATGTACGTGTTCATTCACTTAATTTATCCTTGATCTCAATCTAGAATGAGATAAGTGAAGTGATATCTTTTCCAGTTTCCCGTGATATAGCGCTCAAAGAGTGCTTTAGATAGGCTTTTGGGTGTGAGGCGAAATTCTCGTTTCTGGGTGTGAGGAGGTTAACAAGATTTTTCGAAGGTCATCCTTAAAGTAAGGCTATTATCGTAGATGCTGTTAAATGCTCTCACCGCCATCATGGCATGATTCCTTAATTAATCAGTCTCTCTTGGCGCCATGATCAGCCTTTTTATTAAAGCTTGTCTTGTTTTTTAGTCTGGAATTCAGAAATGTGAAAATAAAAAAACCACCTGTACTCTTTTTGATATTTAAACAAAACCACAATAATTCGAGGAAATCAATAAAAAGATATAAAAAGTACGTATTAAAATTTTTTCTGCCATTATGCCTATTCAAGCTTTATAAATATAAGCAGAAGTTCAGTAAACACCTCCAAAATTTTTTACCAGTTAAAGACTCATTGATCGGATCGAAAGTAAAATGTATAAAAAGTAACACGTATAAATTTAAGATTTTGAACTTTAGTAGGCAAAAAACGGGAGTTCAAGAGCAGAAATTTCTATTTTTTGCCGGATCAAATTATTGAGATTAAATTCTTCAAAATGATAAAATATTATTTTTTTGCACCGAATAATGCAATTCATGCATTTCAAAAATACAAATTGCAAATTCGTTATGACATCATGAAAAATACAGATTTTTGGTACATCTTCAAAATATTCAACAAATTTATATTTTGATGGGTCAAATTGACCGCATAATTTATGCAAAAAATATTTTTTCATCATTCTGAAGAATTCAACCTCAATAATTTGATCCGCGAACAATTTGAATTTATTCTCTAGAACTCTTGTTCTTGCCTGTTAAAGTTAAAAATCTCAAATTTATACATTTTACTATCGACCACCATTTAACATCTCTTAAAAGTTTTTAGGAAGTTTGTACAAGTCAGGAGTGTTTCAGTAAAAGAGCGAGGACTGTACTAAATTATTTCTAAAAGTTAACCGTTCCTGTTTCGCCTTCTTTTTCTGTCGAGAAACATTTATCTCCGCCATTGCCATTAAATTGCCTGGAACCGTCGGTGAAAACGTGACTACGATCGGGACTTCAGTTTTAGCCATCAAAATCCCGTCGGCATCAGGACTTATCGAAATTTCATTCTCATCTCCAGTATAATGCAATTTAATCGTAAATTCGCCATCTGTTGCCCCTTGATTTTTGAGCAAAATTTCTTGTTTGAGAATTTCACCAACAGTTTGCCTTCCAAAATCGACTATTTTTGTACTGACAACTGGGTCGACTCTCGGCGGGATACAATGAACTGGAACTTCGAAATGACCGGTGGGAGTGCTAAAAATATGAATTTATTTTCATAAATATATATATATACGAATGTACTCATCCGATTGAGTTTTCAGATACAACACACATCGGAGAAAAGCGGAAACTGGTCCAAATCGGACCATTTGTTTATTTTTTTACAAAAACTTATAATAAATCTCAAACTTTTTTTGCAAAACAAAACGAGAAAAATTTGTTCTTGTTAGGTTTTTGATTGATATTCGTTGTAATTTTGAGCTATTTAATAATTCAATTGGATAGGCAGTTTCAATAAGCCGAAATGTGAATGCTATGGACACCTTATTCACTAGTAGTGAATCACTACTGAGAGGCAATTTGGTCGGGAAAAGAATATTTCCTGGGATAGAAAAGCTGATAAATAAATTAATCTTTCGAAATGTATAAATAACCTAAAAGTAACCGCGCCAGAAATTGCCTCTAAAAGTGCAGGGCGAAAAGTGAGCCGAAAAGACGTTGAAATTCCAGCAGATAACGGGCCACTTGGTGTAAAATCAACAGTGCATAAATCTTGTAGCTCATTTGATAGGGAGACAAATCGAATTGAGCTTATTTGGTAACTGATATTTATTAGCTTGATCATTTTTGTATACCCATTTGCTTCTTCCAAGGAGAAATCAGTAAAAAGAATAGATCTGAGAATTGGTTTCAAAATAATGCAAATAAAAATTCTGGGCGACTGCTAATCAGCTTGACGAAGTAAAAATCACTCTAAAAATCATCTCGTCAAGATAAAAACGTAGAAATCTTGATGCGATGAATAACTTATTTTCCAACTTATCATTATGGTGTTTACGACTCGTAAGTTACGAGGCTGAAATATGTCTAAAATTTTTGAATTAAAAATTTTTAATTGAATTTACCAGAGTCTGATAATCAGACAGATCAAAATATGTTATGAAAAATAATCTACGTCAAATTGTAAATACTCTTGCCCCCTTTCACACTACCCGGAATATTTGGGCCCTACTACTAAAAAAACACTACGTTTACTACACAGGGCTCAATTATTCCGGATAGTGTGAAAGGGGGATGTACCAGCTTGGTATTACCAGGTCACGGCAAGCCAGCAAATGTGACTGGCTTGTCAAGTCAAGCTATCAAAGTCAAGCCTGGCTTGCCGAGGCCTGATATATATATATACAGTACAAATCTAAGAATGACACAAATTTTCAAAGGAAATAAGTTAGTAATCACAACTTGTGATAATACAGTTTTAACAAAACTAATCACATGTTCATGGTAATAAAAAGTTTAATTTTGTAATGGACTGAAATCCCGATTGCAAAGTTTCATTATAATGTTTCGAGTCAAAATTCTGTACTCTTTATGAAGATAATAAATAAATAATCGAAACGTTAAAAATACAAATTTCAACTGTAAAAAATGAAAATTTAGTCTTGTTCTAGAACCGTTCCTGGGTTTTGATACAAAATCAGTTGCTGTATTTTCCATTTTGCTTATATGTTTACATGGCGTAGCATTTTGCTCAGATTCATCGTCATTGTCTCCAATATCATTGATTTGACCCAGTGCCTGAAAAGAAATTTATCAATTTGCCGCTCGAGAACCTAAGTTATATCCCCTATTCACACTTTTGTGAATATCCCGGCCCCACTACTTAAAAACACACTACGTTTCCTAATCAGGGCCGGGAAATTAACAAAAGTGTGAATAGGGGATATCGAAGATGCTTCGCATCACAAGAAAAAAATTTATATTCGGTTAGGATATTTGCTTTAAAACATAAAATGCGTCATAATTACGTTAACAGTTATAGATTCCTCGACAGTGAAATAACAATTGAGCCCTACTAATGTCAGTGATTCAACTTTTAATCAAAATACATGAATAATTGCATAGGCTGTAATTTTACCATCGAAAAAGAGCTAATTCTGCCGTATTTTCGTTCTGCGAGAAGGTGCAGCACCTTAGGTGCTGCAAAATTAAAAAAATCCCTAACAAAATTTACCTGAAATTCCGGTTCAATTAAGAGTTCTTGCTTTGCCGTTTCTGTCTTAAAACTACCATTATTTTTATTTCCCTCGTAAAAGTCAAATTCATCATCCCTAATTCGCTCAATTTTTGACTTGGGCTTCAGCAACGGCAAAGGAGTGTTATTTTCGCGAAGTTTTTTAAGCATTGCAACCCTCTTAAGCTGAATTTCTTTTCGATCCGATTCGAGCTGGATCGGGTCGACTGGATCGCGGTTTATTATCTGGGTTGATTCGAACAAGTTCGGGTTGATTTCTTTACGCTTACGTATATTTTCTTCTTCGCGACGGATTTTCTCGATTATAGGAACAAGTGCTTGATTTTGTCTTTTTTTGAATCTAAAAATAGTCAAAATCATCAATTTTTAGCTTGAATTCTGTATAAAAAACAGATAAAATGATTCATGTAAAAATTAAACATCGAAGAAACTAACTTTGATAGTTAGTAGGTTTTTGACAATCTATCAAAACTTTGTTAAAATGAGTTGAGAATTTCAAAGGTTATTAGACTATCAAAAAACAAGCAATACACCAACTTATCATTCGACGAAACCCATTTGACGCAAAAAAAATTGTTTCCACAACTGGTAATTGGTTTCCATTAGAGGATGATTATTAGAAGGGTGATTATTAGAATGATTAGAGGGTGATGGGTTTTCATTTAATGGTAATGGGTTTCCGTAACAGGGTGATGGGTTTCCGTTACAGAGTAATGGGTTTTCATTACAGAGTAATGGGTTTCATTTACATGGTGATTTTGCTCAAAATTTGAAAAGTTGTTTTCGGAGAAAAATTTAAAAAAAATTTGAAAAATTTTTTTCAAATTACATGTGCAGGGAGCAATTATATGCAGTCGAAACCCAGAATTTTTTTTTGAAATATTTTTGAGCAAATTAAGCATCAAAAACAGAGTTTCTTTTTCCCAAACATGCCTTGTTTTTCAAAAATGGTTTCCACAAATGGTAATTCCTTGTTTTTTTTAAATGGTTTCCACAAACGGTAATGGGTTTCCATTAAAGGGTGATGAGTTTCCATTACAGGGTAATGTGTTTCCATGACAAGAAGTTTCCTTTGATGATAAGTTGGTGTATCCCGTAATTTTACAACTACAACCTTAAACGGCGATAAAACTTACCTCTCTCGCTTTTTTGTCCTCAATAAATTATTCTGTTCTTTTCTCAGCTGGTCTTCCGCTGTCATTTGCGTCACCCCTGATTCAACGAGCTGTTCTAATTTATTTTCCCTATTTTTCGCTGCACTCTCCGCAATCGCCTGTTTTTTCGCAGAGGTGGCTAGCAAATTATCACGACTTTGCTTCAGTTTATCTTTCAATCGAACAATATCTTCCAAACGTTCTTTATTTATTCGTTTATTTTCAGCTAGAAGTGTTTTCAATATTAAGAAATAGTAATTTGTAAATTGTAGTCTTTTTGTAATGCTTGCCAATTAGTGGGAAAAAATTTCGAAACCAAAACAAATTCTAGGTTTCAGAATTCACAGGAAAAAAATCACTACGAGGTACGACAATTAAATTTGTACACATCTCCGACTTTCGGATTTCGAGCGAGAATGTACAGTAGTCGACTGGGAAATAAATTATTTCAAATAACCCTCCCTTATAGGCCGACAGGTGGCTTCTACTCTCACCCATCGCTTGAAATCCGGCGCCAAAATAAAAATAAACGACCTTATTTGTACACTTACGAAAATTAAAATGAATATTTTCAGGCATAATTAAGCTCCGGAAAATACCAAAAATTCTTTTTATTCATAACCATTGGTTGAGAAAAACACACTATAATTATTTGTTTGAAAATTTTGTATAAAAAAGGAAGTTTTGAGACGATTAACTTGAATAACAAATTAGCACTAGGACTTTGAAAAAATGGACAATATCTAAGATAGGGATCACTGTTCCTTCGGTTCGCGTTCGTGGTTGAACTGGTTTTCGAAGCTTCTATTGGTCAAAAAACTGAAATCCGGTGCTTTCATTGGTCAAAATCAGGTCAAACGCGAACCGAAAAACAGGGGATCCCTATCTTAGATATAGCGGATAATATCCGAAATTATACTTGCTGGTCCTAAGACCCCTCCTAGCCACTTATGAGGCCGCTTTTCAGCCCGCACATCCTAGATTCACAAAAAGGTGTTAAAGGGATAT
>SCLH01000254.1:54461-75953 GCA_004367855.1 Oikopleura vanhoeffeni | reverse complement strand
ATAAGTTTTTTTATTTGCCCATTTCGTCAGGATAGCTAAATACTGCAGACAGACGAAATCATTGGTAAGAAATAAAAAGCAAAATGCAAGTTGTCTGATCTCACCCTCAAAAAATTAGCAATCAATGGGGGCAATCAAATCAAACAGACAGAAATTACTATCGGTAGGTCACATAAACATCGTATTCTTTGACACGAAAATGGCTTTAGTTTTTTCAACCCCAAAGGAACCTGCATTTTTCGAAAAGTATCCTGTTTTTTTTAATTGTACTCCACAAATTGGTAACTCTTATATTCAGTGGCAGAGTGAGGCTCCCAAAATTAAAAGATGACATAAACTTCAATATATTTGTGACCGGTCCAGGAGCAGTTTGCTGTCCTTGGGAGATAAAATTTTTTTGGGCATAGAATAACCTCATTTAACTTATATAACTTACGAAAAATCCAACGCCGGTACTAGATAAAAAAAGGTCACAAATATATTTTTTAATCTAATGGATATTTTTCGCGTCAAAATCAAACAAGAAATGGATTGCGTACGAACTAGGCCAAAGTCATCCTTTGACTCAAAAAAACCCGATCGTCCATGGATTCATTGAAGAAGATTTAACGCAGTGAGAGGGCACCACGACGATTTGATCCGAAAAAAGCATTTTCAACAGAACATAACCTTATATCAATTCTCAAACTCTCATTGATCTTCTTGGAACTAAGGTTGAGTTCAATTTTATCTTTCTGATTTGTATACACACCCTAATATGAGGACCAGGTTTCATGTGTGGCTTCCACCCTTTGATTGAAACTTGGACTCTGCAATTAGCCCTGTATCGCCTCACGCAAAATACGGAGCCACTGAATCTGGTTTCCCAGATTAGTATGGCGCGAATATCTACTACTATCACTGTACAGCCACTCATCCATCACTGTCATTTATTCTGTCGATAACCACCCTTTAGTTCACGCTTATAAGATTTAATAATACGCATATTCAAATATACATTTAACCATTATAGCAAAACCACCTCTTTGTATTTACTCGCAAGATATCTTCAAATTTGCAGATTTCTAGTGTTTTTCCTATTTAGGGAGTGGAGCGTCGATATCTCAGCTTCAAGTATAATATTTTTGATACATCCTATTTTTGTAAGAAATTCTGCCCAATTACACTCTAAAATTTTTTATGGTTTTAAGATTTTTTTTTCAACAAGAAGTCGTTTTTCGCGGGTTGGAAATTACGGTAAAATAAAAGCATGCTATAATAAAGCATCCATCAGGGAAAGTAGCATTTTCGACTCTAGAAAGTTTCAATAACCTTTAATTTTGCCGATCAATTCTTTTTTATTAGTTTTTCTGAGCAAAAAATATTATGGAAACAAAATCTGAAAATTCCAAGCATCTTTCAAACCGAACCCAGCACCAAAATTTAAAAAGGCGCGTTAGGTCTCTAGCTTGTCATTTGAACATGAATACAATAAATCGCATGTATGCTGAAGAGATGGCTTTGACCTAGCCGACGACTAGTACTCCCATCTCCGAATTGGGCTTGTTTAACCACACAGGGGCATTCATAAACGGCCAAGAGTTCCTCGGTATTCATATATTACGGCCTGTATGCCCAAATATAGAAAAAAAATCATCGAGAAAATTAAGGAGGTGATGGCTTTTTTGTGTTTTTGAGGGGGCCTGCTAAATATCACTTCGACGTCGGTTTAATATCTGCATGATCTGAGTGGCACAGTGGCCCACTGCGGCCCTGCGCAAATTCTGAAGAGGTACCCTACATATTTTAAAAATGGATTCCTTTCTTATACTGATTTTCTCATCGAACTGCACTGAAAAGGGGTTGTTAAGAGGTTGTGGTCGATAAAAAGCTAGGATTTTTGTCTCCTTAATAGTCCAAAAATTTTTTTCCAAAATTCTGCGCCTAGTTAATTTTTTCCAATCGTTCATAAAACTTTTTTAGTTAAAAGATAGTTTCAGCCCCGGGTATAATCGTATGGATAATTTATGACTTAATTGGGGGTGGTTGCAGTGAAACTTTAAAGGCTTGGTACGGCTAAACTGCTGACAGGTGGAACATTTCTCATATACTATGAAATATTATCCTTGATTCCCAGCGATTCCATTTGACAACTTAGTCACACCCACTTGGTTAACCGCGCGTCTACAACACAAGTCCCTTGGATTTTTCAATGTAACAAGGGTTTTAATTAGACAAACAACCAATTAAAATTTTACATCTCCCGGAAATTGGTCTGATTTACAGATGCCTTGGTGTATACTGTCACAAAGGTGCACATTGGTCGAATGCTGAGATCCGCCAAACGGCTTTTTTCATCTCATGTAAACGCTCTCTCTTCATCATTCGTATAGAACTATTTTGACAAAAGCTCCTCAGAAGTTTGGTCCTACCCTAATTTCACACGGTTTATGTAAAAGTCAGGGTTTTATTATCAATACTAATCAAGAGAGAGATACCATCTCCGAGACTAGATTTTTCCGATCATTGACAAAGTTGCCTACTTGGTTTTCGTATCCCACGATTCGTCGATTCAGAAGTGTGTCAATTCAAAAGAAAATAAAGTTAGACTTCTACTCTTCCAGTTATCGATCATACACTATTTTAATAAAACTTGTTTTTTAACGTCTTGAATTCCGTTATCTATCAGACCATTCCTGTTATATAGCTCAAGACCATTCCATAAAGTTTTTTTGCAATTTATAATGGATTCGTTTTACACACGTTCGAATATATTTTATTCACCATCAGGAATACCTTGAAGTCTCAGATTCCTGAACCAGATGTTCCGATTAATATTTCATAATGTAGGACCCTCGAATCGCCTTTCGATCAGCATAACATCAAGCAGCGTTTAATAAAATTTGTAACTTGCGGGTTATCTTATACACAATAATTGTGATATAAGTAACCGATTACAACTCTCTCACTTAAACCTTACTGATGTTCTGTGTACAGTTTCTAACTCATCTGAAAAAAAACAAGTTTTATAATTTTAATAATATTCATTGTCTCGAAAATTTTCCAGACCAGATTTTTGTGGTATAATCCACGGTATTAAGGAGCGAGGGCACAAATTTCAAAAGCGAAATTATTTTGAATTAATGATTAATTAAATGAAAATTCTTCTTTACAGCTGATAATTTATGGGTATAAATATCAAGCTGAAGAATTTTTTCAATTTCTGAAGAGAATATATCCTAGAGTAATCCTAGTAGAACCACCGGTGGGGACAAAAATCAATGATTAAATAATCATTATTCTTAAATATTTCACGCTTTTTGAAAATTGTGCCCTCCTCCTTAAGGGGTAGTGCTCCATGTGAAAAAAGTGTTCCTGACAAATTAGAAAAATTAGAAAAACACTACCCCATAATTACTACTTTTGCTCTCCCTCTTGCGTGGGGGGAAAGTTCGAGTCGAGCTTCTTTTAAATTTCAAACCTTTTAAATACTGAATTGCTAATACTTGACGCCGAATCGGCCAGCCGATGCCTGGACAGTTTTATAAGTTTTAATATAATTATCGTCTCCACGCCGATATGCCAAGAGAAAATGACAGTTTTATCAGAAACTACGGAGATTTTTTGGTGTGGTGCAGCACACCAGGCGGTGTACCGTATGCTTAAGTACTCAGTAGTCGGCCAAATGCGAAACCCTCTTTTTGTGAGAAATCAAAACTTTTTCTTCAATTTTTGGAGAACCAAAATTTACGCAATAAAATTACCACATAAACCACCCTACATAATAGTCGGAACTCTATCGGCTCGATTTTGCCGAAAATCGATTAGTGACGCTGTATCTATACTTGAAATTATCATACGGCACAAAGGCCCGTTTTGCGCGAAAAGTTAACTTGGCACACTCTGCTTAAATTTGAAATACTGTTAATAATAATATTTTAACATATCGAATAATACTCAAATACAGGAATACAGAGGGAAGACCAATTTATACGCTGATATTGAAATCATAAATTTTGAAAATTTTCCAATTTTGACAATAGGTTCAAATGTGTATAATACCAAAATTGTAAAATAAAATACTCCACCAAAGCATCAAACAAAAATTCTTTAAAAGTGGAGCTTTGGGAATTTAATCTATAAATATGACGTCATTCATGACACCGTGTAAATTCGTGATAAAACTAAGACGCTCACGTGAATTTTGGGATACATATCCATTGGGCACTGGAAGAAATTTTAAGCCAAAAATCATAAAATAGCGAAGGTTTTTCGGCGATATTGGAAACCCGCAATAATGGAACGTACCCCTGTACTTAAGGTAATTTTTTTTTTAGACGCGAAGATTTGACTTTCAACTACAGACGAAACCGTATGAGATATCACAAACGTTTTTTTGAAATTCAAACTGGATCTAAAAAGCTTGGCCAAAATTTTTTTCTAATTTTCGAAATTGTTTTTCAAAAATTTGAGTATTGCTAATGACCGGAAATGACTCAATGTGGGGTTTCATCCGAAACTAAAAGAATTCGAAAACTAAATGGTTCTAAAAATAAAATTCCAAGAATTAAGTTCTTAAGATTTCTCATGGAATGACAAAGTGGTGAAAAGCCAAATCTGTCGCGTCTAAAAACAAACTACCTTTAGGTTAATTAAATGAAGAGATTTATTGATACAGAATTATATTATTATTTATATATTGTTGAAGTAAATTGTGTTTTTGAATAAAAAGTTTTATCGTTCTGCTTTCCATAGTTAATGCCCATAAACGCCGTGTAATACATGAAGTACTGTTCTTTAACGGCTTCGGCTGATTTTTGAAGTACTCCTTTTCCAATTATGAACATTTCCAACCAAGACCAAACTTTTACATAATTTGATCATGTGTCTCTTTACCGGCTTGATTTAGTGGAAACTTAAAATAAAAAATTTGTATGTAAGTGTACTGTATGATATTCTTAATATAGAGTACTACACCAACTTACCCTTTGAGGAAACCCACTTCCCGCGAAAAAAAATGGTTTCCACAAATGGTAATAGTTCCACTAAAGGGGTGTGGGTTTTCATTACAGGGTGATTTTGAGCAAAATTTGAAACGTTGTTTTCAGCCAAAATTTGGACCTTTTATTTAAAAAAAATTGAAAAATTTTTCAAAATTACAATGTGCCAGGCAACTAATTATCATGCAGTCGAAACCACAAATGTTCTGAATTATTTTTGAAGCAAATTAAGCATCAAAAACAGATTTTTTTCTCTAACATGCCTTGTTTTTCAAAAAATGTTGGTTTCCACAAATGATAATTCCTTGTTTTTCAAAATGGTTTCCACAAATGGAAAGGGTTTCCATTACAAGGGGTTTCCTCAAATGGTAGTTGGTGTATGACGCCCTCAAAGTAATTGAAAAACAATTTTTGGGAGACTTTTTGGTTTTATTTTTTAAATTGCCAAATTTTCATCGCCCTCAAACTAGCTCAAAAACTAAGATTATTTTATCGTAAAAATGAGGTTATTACGGACCAGAAATAAAAATAGTTTTGATTAGGGTTGGTGCGAATTTTTTTTATTATTTTCAGTTTAAGGGAGTTGGGTGCGCTGATTTGAGCCTTTTTCAAGGTCATTTCCCGCCAAACTAGCAGAGATGATATTAAAAAACATTTGTCACTAACGAGAACCAAACCTTCCGCGGTAATTTTTAAACTTAACAGAATCTGATACAACCCACCTACGCCGGACATCTATGCTTGGAAAGCTTCTTAAAAAAGACACGGCAGTTCGTACCTACTCCTTCAATTTTCATCCATTTTTATTATTTTTTTGTGTCAGGCTCCGAGAAGCCTTACAATATGCAAGCGCTTTTGTTTTAACATTTTTGCTTTCAGCGACAAAAAATCGCGAAAAAAACAAAAATTGAAGATTTTGAAAATGGTCAGTTTGGGAGGCTCAGGCAAATGCTATCTCCCTGCCCCCCAATTTTAGAGATACAGTTTCAACTCTAACTGCATTTGAAAGCACAAGACTTGTTGACAATGAACTAGAGAGTTTTTTTTTTTAAATTTTGCTTCGACGTTCTCTTGGGGCCATGTCAACTTTTCATTTTTAGCCAAATTGTTTAAAATGGTCAGTTTGTGGGAGGTCAGGCAAAGCTATCTCCTCCACCAGTTATAGAGATAACATTTCGACTCATACTGCATCTGAAAGCACACGACTGTTTTTGACAATGAATCTAGAAAGTTTTTTTTTTTGAATTTTTGATTCTGCCGTTCTCTTGGAGGCCATGTCAATTTTTCATTTTGAGGCCTAAATTTTTGAAAAATAGAAACGCCGAAAAAAATGCTTCAAAATAATTTTTTCCGTAAATACAAACCACTTTTAAGAATTTTGTGGCAATTTTTAACTCGGTAGGTCAAAAGAAAACAAATTAGCGCACTTTCAATTTAAACCTCATAAATCCAATCAGTAATTTTGTTTTCGTTTTTGGCCGCACCGAAAGCAAAAATTTTAATAAAAGCAATTTTGCATTATTTTTTTAGGCTTCTCCGGAGCCTCAACGAAAAAAAATAATAAAAATTGAAGGAATCAGGTACGACTGCTGTATTTTTTACGAAGCTTTTTAAAAGCGTAGGTGTAGGCGTAGGGGGGGTAGGTGGGATTGTATCAGATTACTGTAAATTCAAAATTACCCGGAATGTTATTCTGTTATTTACAAAATGTTTTTGGAAATATCAACCTTTGCAGTTGGCGAGAAATGACCTGGAAGAGGCTCAAATCAGCGACACCCACCTCCTTAAGGGGGTAGTGGCTCGCTGGTTTTATGAGGCATTGGAAATGTTCAAGTTGATGTTGGGGTTATAACAAAGTGTACTCCACGACAAAAGTTATCAAAAAATTTTTTTTTTTTCGAAATTTTCCTTGTTTTTTCGATTTTTTTTCTAAAGTATTTCTTTCAAAATAAATTTCCAAAAATAGCGTTTGCTTAATTTCAGCCACTTAAAACTTTCGAAAAATGGAAGCAACTTTTTTTCGAAATTTTCCTCAATGAAAAAATTATATTCAAGGTTTTGGGGTCCGAAATCTCAAAAAGTCACCAAAGTTTACTGTTGTAATTTGTATGGGCTAGCTTAGAAAAAAATGGAAGAATTTTGCTAAGAAGGAGATTAGTTTTTTCGACGTATAATTGCAAAAACGGTGGTTTTACTCCATATTTTAGATAAAAGAGGCAAAATTTAAAAAACTGACCAATATAAGTTGGCTATCCACTTTTACAAGTTAATGTCAAATTGCAGCTTATTTCGACATAACACCTGGGAAGAGATCGTTTTACCATTTTGGCTTAGGTCCCTTGGTCGCTTATGTGTGAAGGAGTGTATGCATACAAAACAGTTTTGGGCATATTTTGCACGCAAGCCTAAAGACAGGGTGTAAAAAGGGATCATCCCCGACGGAATTTTTCTATCCCCATTTTTTGCCTATCTTTTTGCTTAAACCTACGCAAAACAAGGGATAAAAAAAGCTACGAAAAATCCATCCCTTTTACAACCCTGGCTAAGGCTATTTTTACAACTTGGATAATTCTCAATAATATCTTTGAAACTCTGGTTGGGCTAATATTTTATCGAGAAAAATCAATTCCAGCGACCAAGTACCCCCTTAAGAAACCCATTTTTTTTTAAATTTCTTTACCAAATTTCAACATTTTTAAGAATATTTTTTTCATGTAGCAATTATACTGTGAGCTTTCCTGTGACTTTAATATCACTCGTTAACCAATATCTTATCCAAAAAAATTAAAATAAAGGTCCAAAAGTCTTATTTTGGAACTACTCTTTGGACACTAGGTGACATTTTTTTGTTAAGTGGATCATTTTTTTCAGAACTGATTCACCCTAGGACGTTTTTTCATATCTCTTATGGTTTTACTTTGGCTCCTGGTCGCCGAACCTAATATGGGTCGATAGAAACACATTTTCGATCTCCAAAAATTAATTCATTTTATTAAAATCTACATCGTAGATGGACTTATTGTCGATCACCTTGAAAATTTCTATGGAAAACGACCTCGAAGTAATTTAGTTTCTATATACCTTTTCTAGTAACCAAAACTACTAATTCCATGATTTCAGTTAACATTTCTCTCGTTCATATCTGTGTTTTTAATCAATGGAAATCTTAAAAATAATGTTAAATTTATATAATTAATTATTAATGAAATTATATATGTGACGATTCGAAATAAAAAAAAAAAAAAAAAAAAAAAAAAAAAAAAAAAAAAAAAAAAGAAAATAAATAAAAAATATAAAAAAAAAAAAAAAAAAAAAAATAAAAAATAAAATAAAAAAAAAAAAAGAAAAAAATAAAAAAAAAAACATAAAATAAAAAAAAAATAAAAAATAATAAAAAAAAAAAAAAAAATAAAAAAAAAAAAAAAAAAAATAAAAAAAAAAAAACGAAAAATAAAAAAAAAAAAAAGAAAAAAAAAAAAAATAAAAAAAAAAAAAAAAAAAAAAAAGATAAAAAGGATAAAAAAAATAAAAAAAAAATAAAAAAAAAAACAAAAAAAAAAATACACCCAAAATAAAAAAAAAAAAACAAAAAAAATAAAAACGAAACATAAAAATAAAAGAAAACACGACACATTTTGAAAGTCAAAAATGGGTACGATTTTATGTGGCCCATCATATGAAAAAAAAAATTGGTGGTCATTTTAGACTCAGATTTTTTTGTTTCGAGAAATTTATCAATCGTACGGGGAAATATCCACTTTCGTTTTCACTCAAAAATATAAAATTCCCCCTCTATCGCCACCACATATGCAGTCACTTAGAGTCCAAGTTATGACTCCTAGTTCATAATATCGAAATTCAAAAACCGATAATTGTGCTCTTTGGTACATTATTGAAAACAACAAATCATGTGAAATATCACTTTCGGTACCGAAAGTTACTTTACCGGTTAAGTTTGACCAGCCCGGTCACTACGTACGTCAACCAAAAATAATTCCCCCTGTAAAAAACCCTTTGCTTTCGACGTGACTCGAATCGAGTCAGCCTTATTTAATTTTTGATACCGTATTTTAACTCTCATGAGAACCAAAAGGACTAAAAGGTCACTTTTCGCAACTTTAAACCGTTTTTTTTTTGTAAAGCCAAAAAAAATTCTAAGTTTAAAATGACCAACAAAAAAAAATTCTCAAGATTTTGACGTTTAAAATTTTCAAAAATCGTCTGACTGCCTTAGTAAAGCATAGCTTACTGATGTGATTTAGCCATGCTCTGCTCTGTAATCTTTTTTTCGGGTTGTTCGCTATCATTCTCCCCAAAATTAATTTTTTTTATAACTTTTAATTTTACCTTTTCCCGAAATCAACGAAATTTATAAATTAAAATAATGATGTCGAAAGTATTCTAGAGTTATTCACAAAAAACGAGAAAAAAATTATTTTCGAACATTTTCAGATTTTTAGAGATACAGTGACTGTATTACAGTCTTCCATCAGGTATTTTCTACAGACGCGGTAAGACAGAAGTTTTTTTTCCAAAAAAATTGCGATATCGGAATTTTCGGCGATATTGCTACTTTCGGCGATTTGTGGAACAAAATAAAATCGTCAAAAATTTAAAAACAGCGTGAGCATTCAAATTCTCATATTTTGAAAAGTTTTTTATTTTTATAAGGCGTTTAACATAGGTTTAATGAAGGCGTTGGTTTTGGTTACGTTGACAGATTATGACCTTGAGGTCAATCAACGCGGAATACCAGAAACAATCAAAACCCAGTATTAAGCAGGAGATTTCATCGGCTCAAATGTGGTCAATTGGCAAATGAAATGCTCGGATTTTGCATTTCAAGTAATCAAACGTAGATGGGCCTTTAATTCACATTGTAGAATTACGAACTCTACCGAATGGCCAACAAATTAAGATAAAAAAATTGAAGATTTGAAAACTTTACTCTTGATTATGATATACATGTATATCATATATACTATTGGGGTAGATATTTTCTAATTTGATCTAGTACATTCGTACTACTTAGAGTACGATAATGTTCTAACACCAAAATAGAATATCTACCTTCCTCGTAAAGGGATATGACGTCCAGGCAATTTCGGCGATATTGCTACATGGCAGGAATTTAGCTAAAAATCCCTGAAATTTGCGCCTTTTTTTTTAAGGATAATGGCAAATTCGGCGATACAATTGGGCCCCTTGTTTTCTATATGGGCTTATTTCGCTTTATTTCTATCCCATAATCGCCGAAAGGCCAATATCGGCCGTAATTTTTTTGGCAAAAAACTTTCGGTTTAAAAGTTTCTTGCGGCGGTAATATCAATGATCGTTTCCTGCGTTAATTGATGAATACAATTTTAATTTTCTTTTTACAGTTAAAGTTAACTAGACTTGCATTAGTGGTAAGTTTTGCATAAGATTTTTGAATAATTATGAACATTTCGAATTTGGCGTACTTCCCCGAACGGGTAATCGAGTTTGAATTTTTAATCCAGATTTATTTCTGATTAGCACACTTTTTTATGAATATTGTCATTCTATCTTTTCACTGACTTTTAAAAGCCATGATAATCCATTCTCATCCTGCTAGACGGATTATTCGTATTATTCAGTTGAAACTAAAAGGAACAAAAGGTTTTTTAGATTTTTCGAGTAAATCGATCCAAAATGTAAGTAATTTTGTTATACATTGCTTTACTATCAGGTTTTTGCCTAGAGTTTATTAAGAAATGGAATGTTAAAAGAGAATTAAAGTTAGAAAACTCGGTTTAACGGTTTGAATCATATTAAACTATAAAATGTTTTAAATATGGTGAATATTTTTGTAAACATATATACTATGAGTTTCGCTTTTCCAACTTTCTCATATCTTTGTATATTTTGTCATATTCTTTTTGTATTATGGAAATCGTTGTGTGTAGAAATTGCTTTTTACATAGAAATCTCATACAACAATGGTGAAAGAGAGAAAAGTATTTTTCAAAGCCCTAGACTGATAGGATATTTGTGATAAACAAACAATATTTTTCTAGCAAAAAAATATTGTATGAGAAAAAAAAATTAGTCACTTAATTTGTTATGCTTGTTATCGATTAGATTTAGCTGATATTAGTATAATACTATTAAGCAAAGCCTTTTGAAATCAGTTTGCTCTAATTTTGGAAACTTTTGAGTTCGGATTTCGGAATTTTCCAATTAGTACTTATAACAAACCACATTTGAAAATGATGAAATTTTGGTCAAAAATGTTTTCTGATTAAAAACCACTAACTTTCGCCGTTTTTTAACTTATATTCACTTTTCCAGCAGTTCTTCCAAGATGTGAAAATTTCGGTACGAATTGAACCTTCGTAAAAAATGTGTCATCCCGTGGTAGGCCAAAGAAAATTTATAAGTAAGATAATCGAGATCAGGTTAAGATATTTCTCAGCAATTTGCTAAGGTGCCGACTCTTCCTCTAAAATATCCCCGACAACAAATGTTTGACACAATGATGTTGTCGCCTAGACTTATAGTCTACTAGCTCTATAAGTTATAGACTATACATCAGTTATACACCTCTTCACACCTAAATCAAATTTTTAAGCTAATTAATAAGAATCAATCGAATGATTAAGTTTTTTGTGTTAAACGTCATTGATTACCCACTAAGTAAGATAACACATTTTTATTTTATACAAAAAATTGAAAATATATAATATGAAAGACAAACGCCGTAAAAATTTTGCACATACCAGTATGTTTTTCTATACGTCTACGAAGCCATGCAAATTGTCATTCAGGTTAATTACGGCATAAATGGTAAACTAGGTGGTTTTTTATTTTCAAACCCTTGACATCGGCTATAGTGTTGGCTCTCAAAATAAAATTCACTAGTTAACCATTTTTAAAATTGGCCGTGATAACTTATGAATTTTCACTTCGCAGTTAAAAAAGTACATCTGTAATGTTTTTAGAAATAAAACCAGAATGGTGAATTTTAAACACAAAATCTATTTGTAGCACAAGCTAGATATATAGGGGAATCCCTTTATCACACTTTGCTTAGAATGCGTAGCCAATAGGAGAATCAATAGAAAATTACAATAAATCGACGTGACTACGCATTCTAAGCAAAGTGTGATAGAAGGATTATATCAGGCCGATGATTTTTCAATAAATTAAGTTCATCAATATTTTCTTAAATAATAAAATATTTTACATGCCGTTTTCTATTGTTGTTATTCATTGGCTCCAAATTTCAAAGCCATTGTTTTGTTTCTCTTTTTTTTTAATGCAAAAAATAATATTTTATGTAATTTTGTCAAATAGTGACTTTGTCAAGAAATACGTTCACCTCTCCGAATAATGCGAGGAAGCACTTTTATAAAGATAGCTTATGGAAATTCCTATTACAAAAACGATTTTAATAGAAACAAAGCCCAGTCCTTCGGCTCACCCAAGCTTATCGAGTCTAGGTGGATTTCTCTACCCGCCACGAAAGCCCTCAAATATAATAAGAGAAGTGCCATTCTCAACATCTCGCATAATATATTTGACTACATGTAGTCATCATCATGCTAGTTAAACCGTAACTAAACAGTTATGCACAAATAATTTGAAAGCAACAAAAAAAGTATATTCTAGAAAGTTTTGGACACTTTTTATACTGCAAGAAGTATGCAAACTTATTATACTCCAGAAGATTGTCTTGTCCTCGAGCAACCAAATGGGGGCTAAACTTATTGTAAGGTTAAATTATTGTTGACCAGAAGAAAGGTGCCCTCTTTGTCAAAATACTTGCCAATGTGTTATTAAAAAACTTTCTAGAATATACTTATTTTTGTTGCTTTCCAATTTTTGTGCACAACTGTTTTAGTACTGTTTAACCTAGCACTGATGAACGACTACATGGTACCTTGTCCGAAATATATTATTTACAATAAATATTCACACATATTTCAAACAATTTTATGAGATTTCTCACACCAAAACAACAACTATTTGAATATATACTTATGGTAATTTCCCGGCCATTGAATCCATAAAAATACCGAAATTGAGCTCTCCCATAAAGGAAATTACAATTTTGTGTATAGCCGCTTCTATACCCACGTATATTACAGGGGGGATTCCACATGCCGAAAAACCTACGCAATTCATGATTTTTGAGCTAAATTCCCTGCACACGTCGCCCACCCATATTGCATCCGATGAGCCAATATCCGACAAAGTTGCGTGGAGTTTCCTGCACCGTCTTCTCTTATAACAATTACTTCACGAGTCGTGTCATGACACACTCCGAAGTTTCTTGTTATAAACACATGAAGCAAAAAACCATGAAACAAACCTCATGACTCATGAATGACTTCCATTTTGCAAGGTTGAATTTTTAAATCTACTTTTTTTTTGAATTTTAATTGATTGAGTTTGATGAAGGGACGTAATTCTACACATTCGTTATTTAACTTCATTTGGGCGCTGATTGTTTAAAGTTTAACAGTTACTCATCATTGGATATACATTCAATTATGTCGTCATTCACCGAAAACCCATAGCGTTTCACATTTTTGAACGGAACATTTATTCCTGTCCTCATATATCGGCGAAAAGTTTGAATATCGCCTAAAAGTGCCAATATCGCCGAATTTGTTTTGAAAAAGAATTTGCCTATACCACATCATATTAAGGCAAGAACCGAATTGATCGTGGTATACAAACACAGTCATACTAATTGAGTTTTTGTTTGAATATGAATCATATAACAGGGTTGTAAGTTTTTAACAATTCTTTTTTCCAAACTGGTTTACAACTTGATTTTCCGCCGTTTTGACTTAGGTTGTCAGAAGAGTTTTTCTAGATTCAAACCAATCAAAACGGCGGAATATCAAGTGTAAGCCAGTATTGGGGATACACCTGTATATGAACTTAATTATGATATACGGACGCTTATAATAAGGTATGGGACAACCGAAAATTCACAAAATTGAAAAATTGATTTCTGCAAAAGCCCAAGCCGTTATTTTATGGATTAGGACCGGAAAATATCCAGGATCTTTTCCACGCGTCTATCCCAATCATGCTCGTAAAATTGATCGTCGTATAGTTGGTGATAGAATTGATCTGAATTTACGAAGTCTATCACTTATTTGAGCAAGACCATTATAAATGCGCCAGGTACTTTTACGTTTTGCAATGGCCAAAATTCTTATATCAATGGAAAATTTATTATGATAAAACCTTTGGAACTTAGTTTTTTTAGAAAAATAAGATTTCCGAAAATTTCGTTTGATCATGCCCGAAGCCTACAAAATAAAGTGAACTTTAAACCCCTTCACGACCCTTTGAAGGCAAAAAATTTCGGGAGCCAAACGCGCAGAAACAACATCGTCCAGACCTACCCTTTATATAGAAGGTTTGCAATTTCATTCCCAAAATATTGTTAAAAATTTCATACGACTTAAGCCGTTCGAAAGATATTTTTTCTACTTTTTATATGAGATTTTTTGCAATAAATTTCTTGAAAAATTTATTGTATGAAAACGATAACCAATAATATCGAAATTCTAAGGGAAGCCAGTTTTTAGAAAGTAGTTGAGAATTTTTTACTCTACACTTTATGTTTCTGCAGCTCTATAAGACGATATATTTTATTCACAAGTAATTTTTATGAAACTCAAAATAATTAAAACAAATATTTTTTCAAAATTATTTCGAAGATTGAAACGGCAATTACATTCAATAAAGCCGACAAAGACAAATCGATCAAGTGTAGAAGCATAAGGTGGTACTGGATTTGAGTTATCACTGTTTTAGCAATATTTTTCACATTTTTGCCTGCATATATTTTATAACCGCGATATAAAAATTGTTTTGTAAGCGGAATGAGTATCAATTTCAAAATCTGAGATATAATGCTAGGTTTCAACTTGGTAAATATTTTGTGGCAGAATTACTCGGGACTAAAATTTACAGCCAAATCTATGACAGTATTATCCGCAGAAAAATATTTGGCTGGGATTCGACCGAAAACAATTTAATCAGCGGATGCTTATTGAGCATTGTTTTGAAACCTCTGGAGTAAAGGACTTTTATTATTTACTCATATTTGTTTTGAGATAATTTTTTAGTATTTTGGAAAAAATGAGTATCAATTTTCTGTATCAATCTGATACAGAGACACTTTATATAAAAACATACAGAACACAAATTTTTTCACAATTCACTGAGTTAACTTGCAAAATGCTGTACTTATTAATGATTTATGATCGTAAAATGTGAAAAAGGGGCTAGTGACCTTTTTAATCGTGGCTCACGACTTAACTAGAGGAGAAGTTTAATTTCATCGTGAATGAAACGAAGAGCCTATTTTTATTATATTATTTGCCTCACATTTTTTTTTCGAGAGAATTTGGGTATTTTCTACAAAAAATAAGTATAACGGTTTAACATTTTTAAATAAAAACTGCGCAAACGCAAATTATTTTGAAAATGTTCGTCAACTTGGTAATTGCTGAACTCAGGGATATAATTTTTAGCCTTAGTCGAATCCAATTCGAATTCAATTTTTTTTCGATCAAAATGAATCTTGAAAATGAATGGTGATCTCTTATAGCGCGGGTCTCGATCCAACTAGCGTTGTCTGAGTGATTGTCTTTGTTTATAAATATAAGGGAAGGGTTGTTTGAATTTTTTGAGCGCCAAAGTTGATCGTGCGTTACATCAGCCGGCCACGCGAGAATTGCCGCGAAAAAGTAAACACACTCGCCCGTCAATGTAAAATTGGTATCAAAACAGCGCGCGAAACTCAAATTATTAGCGTAATATAATGTTTTTAATAAAATTTTAATTTGAAAATATGTAAATGCTACTCAGACTTTTTTGTTCAGTAGGGAAAGATAATTCCTGTGGATATATTTTAAAAAATATTCCGAAAGTCCAAAAATATTACTTTTGGTCTGAAAAATATTTTCTTAGTATAAGAAGATAATAAATCAGTATTTTGACTAAGTAAGAAAAAAATAATCAAGTCAAAAAATAACAAATTTTTTATAAATTAATTTGGTAAAAAAAACAGATTTTCAAAATCTTGTTCCAGAAAACCCATTTTTGTAAAAAAATAGAATAAAATTATGAATGTCGTTCAATGTTTTAAATTCAAAACTGATCAAAAAATATCTCACATTGAAATCATCCATTTTTTTTCGTCATATAAATGTATAAATAATGAAAACTATTTTTTGAAATAATAAAATAATTAAGCATTTTTTACAAATTTATTTATACAATATAAAAGACGAATAAAAAATAACAGATGTAAATAACAGATGTAAATAAGTAGAAATAAATAAGAAAAAATAAGTTAAATTCTGAGATCAGAATCACCGGTCATGTCAGCAACCTCAGTCTCGTTAAAATTCTTCTTCAGCTGGCTCAGATGGCAGAAGGAAGGTTTTTGCGATAAATTTTTGGAATTTTCAAGTGGTAGAAAAGTGCTTAAAAAGTGTTTTTTGTATGCAACCTTTTCTGAAAGCACGCCCTCAACGGTTGACCCAGCGACCAAATCGAACTGTATTTTCTGTGGTCAATATTTGAATTTCTAAAGGTGTTCCCAGTTTCAAGGCAAATGTATTGGAAAATTCGCGTAAATGGAACGGAATTTTCGCCTCCAACAGAAATTTGCATGTTGTTCGTTATTTTGATGATTTGACAATCAATCTGTTATAAGAATTTCTTTCAATTTTTCTTTCAAATTTAAATAAAAAATCTCAATCTTCAAATTTTCTGCAGTTCTTCTTGAAATATAAGACCTTCGATATTTGGCATGACAGTACATACCATACAGTCATTTGAAGCCGTGCATTTTCTTGTAAATATGCACAATAAGTAAAATGCTGTTTTATATACGCATTTTGCGCGATTATTGATAAAATTTCCCATTTTCTTGAAATGAAAAATCCAAGAATTTTCTTTGCTACCTTTTGTGACGTACAAAAGTTGCGGTTTTCACGTGTTTCCTTCACAAATAATTTATACGGGATAAATAAGGAACAACGCGATTTAGATACTTAATTTTTTTAATGAAGTTATTCAATTTTTTTATGAGTTTATATGCAATTTAAAAGTGGTGCCAAAAAGTGGCTAAATAGGCACACAAATTACTTCAATAAGCGGAAATGTTTTGATGTCCGCTCACTCTTTTATTTTACTCAGCTGTTAAATGCTTCTCAGGTGAAAGTGTACTCCCGCCGCGCAACTTTTATTAACTTTTCGCGGCATTACTCGCGGGCTGCCGAAATGACGGGCGTTTTGCCTTTGCACCGCATCAGCCGATCAACCCGGTCAATAAGGTGGCGTTTGGATTTGAAACACGCGCTTTAGAGCTCACCTCATGTTCCACGATTCACTTGGTTGATGAAGGATATCGTTAAAAATACCCACTGGTCGCTACAATCCAAATACGGTTTAAATTTCCCCTTGGATCCGATCCAATTTGGTTTAAATTTAATTCATTCATTGATCCGATCGATATAATTTTTATTGCACCTCATGCCGAGTCCTGCCTCCTCATTATTGATATAGGTTCGTAAATTGTTAACAAAGGGCTAGTGGCTGCATGGGTAGGGGTTTCCGGGATCGAAAAAAAAACCACAATGACAATTTTTGAGAATTCAAAGCTGAAATTACGTAAAATTCCAATAAGGAAATTTCGTATTTTTTCTTATTTTTGGCTACATTGTTGTTGGCGGGTTGACCATAGAAAAAGTAAAGATGTGCGGAATCGAACCAGGTAAAGAGTCAGACGATTTGAAATTAAGGAATTTCAAAAGGTAAAAAATCGGTTTTATGCGTTTTAGGGTATGGTGGTTCCTAATTTGACATATTCTCGATAAAATATTAGCCGAACAGGGCCTTGAGGATATAATTCTGATTACCCCAGTTTGTAGCACTAGCCTTCATACTTGCGAAAGAAAAATTTGCCAAAAACTTTTTTGTATGACCACACTCCCTTTCACTACATAAGCGGCACAAGAGCCCACCTAAGCCAAAACGGAAAATCTTATCTCCTCCAAGGTTTTATTTTGAAATAAACTCAAATTTTAAGATAACCTGTATAATTAGTATACAAAACTTTTGTTGGTAACTTTTGTTCGATAATGCTATAATTTATTCTCGAATAACGTAAAAAACCCGGTCCAAAATTACCGGTTTTTGACTTTTTTTAATCGGAAAATCTATCTCCTCCCTAGGTTAAATTTCAAAATTTACTCAAATTTTGCAAAAAGCTGCTCTAAAAAACAGAAACTCACGTGGGGGGGCCGTTTTTGTCAAATTTTCGACCCAAAACAAAAAAATATGAATTTTTCAAGGTCACGTGAAAAAATTTCCGAAAAAAACAATGTTGCTTTCGATTTTTTCAAAAAAAGCAGGAAACACTGAAGAGAAGTTGGCTTACGTTCAACCTGTCGCCGAATTTTGAAGTTTTTAGTGGGTCAAATTGACACAAACGTTATTTTGAAGCAAATTTTGAGAAAGTAGCATAGAAAAAAATCGAAAAACGCAAAATTTTCAGAAAATTTTTTTTGTTTTTATTTGGGTTTGTTTTGTGCTTTTAAAACATCAACGACTGATTTTGGTGATTTTATGAACATAATAATGTAGAAAATGTTAGGAACCACCATACCCTTAAGCTAATCTTGTAGAGGAATTTTTTCTGGACTATTTAAGAACGTAGGGATTTTTTTTCGTTATGAAAAAGTTTCAAAAAAATCGATTTTTTTGGTCCAAAATTTTCGAGATTTTTACAAGGGGTCCAAAACCCAGTCCTCGCCACCCCGTATGAAGAGCTAAAGCGCTAATTTTTGGCAGTGAAAATAAGCGTTTTTAGGAATAGATTGTAAGGATTAAGGGTCGGCTGCCATGTGGTGACCTTAAATAAGCGTCCAAAGTTCAAGGTCAATTTCCAGTTTCATCGTAGAGACTTGAAAGTACTGCTCAAAAGAACCGGAAGTGTTCAACTTTCTGATCAACGTATTAGAGCAAAACATTTTAATACAGTGGGTGAGACCAAGGGCAACACACGAGCTTTTCAAAAAAGTGTTGCCCATTGGTCTCAACTGTTGCCCATTGGTTTCACTATCGATTTTTTTATATATTGATATTTTAATTTTCTGAAAACTTAAAACACAGTTGATAGTTTTGGTTCTAGATCATAAAATCTAACAATCATATGTGAAATTTACAAAATATAATATTAATTTATTATAAATTTATCACATTCATGGGCAAAATTGAAAAAAAATTGCCATAGAAAATTATCAAAAAATTTTAGAGTGTTGCCCATTGGTCACTGTTGCCCATTGGTCTCAACCCACTGTATGATCGAGAGAAGTTGAGCAATCGCTTTGTAAATTACCTACCAAAATATTGCTCGTGTCGACGTCTAATGACGGTATTAAACAACCATGAGCTATTATGTATACTAACGGGTGCTAAGAGAGCAAAATACCAATTTCATTATTGAGAAGCCAAGGTCACCTCAACGTCATCGATTCGTATAACAGACCCATCACAAATGATCCCCGTGGCCGACGTTTAATGAACGTATTAGGAACCATAATGTGAATATGTCGCGTACGGTGCCTAAAGAGCAAAATAGCTAAGTTGAGCCATCGCTTTTCATAAATACCACCAAAAATTGCTCGGAGAACGACTTTTTAATGATTTGAGAGGCTTCACTATCTATTTCTCATAAAGCCAAATTACGAACTTGAGTGGAAATTTAGACTAGTTTATTCAAACTGAAATTTTATATCTGCTGATCATAAAAGTATTTGTCAAATTATATTTTCGCAGTTTATTTATGCAACATACGGTTCCCTTGAAAACTCGAATGAGGTACTTTTTGTAGCCCCAGTTTACTACTTTGTACAGAATTTTGTGTTTATTTGATAACAAATTTCAATAAATCAGGCACCACTGAAATGAGGAAATACAAATTTGACGAATTCGTCTTCTTGGCCCAGATAGAATCGCTGCTTCGGCATTTTTATCTTTCGTATACCTTTCTGATCGACCATACTATTGACAAATCAATGTCTGGTTTGACCAGACGGCTTAGGGCAAGTTGGATGGATAAACATAGAACCGTTTGTTCACCAAGTTTTGGTCCGTGAAGAAATGAACGTATACGATTTCATATCGTTTGTGATCACAGAGATTTTTTAGAGTTCAAATCATCAATAAAATCTTCCTAGCCCACTATCGGTAAAGAATCCATATGTATTTTCATATATCCTGTAGGCATGGTTTGATTCTTGAACCAATAGAATCCACAATTGAACTTTTCGTGTTTTGCCTCCTACGTAATTTGTTTTATTTTACCGAGTTTTAACAAATTTACGCTTATGAAGTACTGATGAATTTTTTTTATTGGTACCAAACTGGTGCTTTCATCGTCAGATTGGCTAGCGTTTTTGCAGATTTATATTCCCGACGCGTTGTCCAAAATAAAATCACCGTGTGAAAATCATCAATTATTTTTGAGTCACAACATGCCACAAGAAAATTCGAGACATTCAAAATAATCCTGATGGTAGACTTCGCCAACAAACGACCCAGTCAAACGACCCAGTCATTTTTCATTAGATTTTTAGCCAAAAATTTTATTTAATTCAGCTTTTGCTAACGACTCATCCGATTGATTTCGTAGATAGCTAAAACAGAGCACAAATATCTGGTGAATAATTAAATTTAAAAATTGGTCCGAATCCGACGATTGTTACCAATTTTTTAATAAAAACTAGTAATTTAACAATTTCAGTTATCTCAGAAAAAAGATAAAATAAATTGGTCCGATGAACTAATTTTTTATTTTATTTCTCACAAGATATTTTTGCTCAGTTTGAGCTATCTAAGAATGTTATCGGATGAGTTGTTTTTAAAAGCCGAATTAAATAAAAAAAGTTGGCTTGAAAACTAGTAAAAAATGACTAGTAGCCCCCGTAATTGATATTCTTTGATAATTCAGACAGCGACGGATAAGGGTGCACCCAGTGTATTAAATAGTAGATTTCTGGTCTCATTCCTACAATTGTGCCATTTTAAAACGTGTAATTAAAAGTCAATTGTAGCTTTTGAGCCACCCAAGCTTATTGAGCCGCGGCCCAATGAGGTAGAAGGTTTTTATGATGAAATGTAGCATCAGGATTTTGAAGAGAAAATTCTCGCCTACTGATGTAATGTGACTCATGCGACTACGTGACGAGCGTTTGAGCAGTGTTTTTGTGAGGCACTATAGTCTATAGACTATCATAGATGTTCAATGCTGCAAAACGGCATCACTATAATCTATCAAAAGTCGATGGCGGATAGGCTATCCGGGATAGCAAGTTATGCAAATTGGAAAAAATAAAGAAAAAACGTGACATACTGTAAAGAGCTGTTATGCGTATAGAGCTGTTTTACTGTATAGGCTGTAATCTTTTTTGCAGCATTGGAAATCTATGATAGTTATGTCAAAAATGAA
>SCLH01000254.1:35375-51249 GCA_004367855.1 Oikopleura vanhoeffeni | reverse complement strand
AATTAATTGAATCTATTAATTTTATCAATTCATTTGTATTTATTTATTTCAGATCAATGTGTATTTTATTTATTACAAAAGATAAAATTGAAATCTTTTCTATCTTTAAAGAATCTAAATTTTATTTATTAAATAACAAAAGTAATTGTTTTTCATTAATTTCGAAATAAATTGTGTTTTAGTTAATGTTTTAAAATCGAATTGTGATCTATTAATTTACAAGATTAATTTTTATTATTTCAAAACTTATTAGTTAGTTTTAATTTTAATTTCTTAATCAAGATTTTTAATCTAATTAATTTACAAATTGTATTGTAGTCTCTAATTGTCCTGAAGATGACGATTCTATTCAACGAAAGGAGCATGAATTAGGGTGAAATGTCTAATTATTCAAGTTGTGATGATAATTGGTTACGGAGCTCGTATCGATATCCAAAAATGTCTTTAAAAAATAAAGACAACTAACGATTTTGTTCTACTAGAGCAAAGAAAAAAATTAAAGTATCCATTTAATTTTGAGCGTGGCAATATTAGGATATTATTATTTTTTATATTTTAAAAAGTCAGTTTTGTTTTTGAGAGAAATTAAATGGGCTGGTTAGCCAGCGAGAGTGATTTTCTCCTGCAAAATGGCTTAAATTCTAGAGATGGCGCTAGCAGACGAAGAACCACTTTTATGAAAGTCGCGAAACCATCACGCAAAATCGATTTTTTCGGTCGACTTAGTAATAGGAGAACTCACTTTCCAGAAAACTGTTGTTCACAGACACTACCCACCAACTTATAATTCGAATTGAATTGTATTTTATTTATTTTAATGAATTAAGTTTAAATCTATTATTCACAAAATTCTTGTTTTTTATTTATTCTTAATCAATATTTAATCTATTAATTACAAAATTTCATTGTTTCTTCAATTTAAATTTGAATTAATTGTAATTTGCGATTTATTTTCAAAATTAATTGTGTTTTATATCATTCTAACTCGAAAATGTTCGACATGGTTTTTATTAACAACAATTTCAATATTTGAAATAAACTTGAAATTCAAAAATTGACCTTATAATTTATTAATTAATTAACGTTCAATTCAGGTGTTTAGCTCGGTGGTGTCACACCTTGTTTTCGATTGCAAAAAAACTTTCTCTGAATATGCCGCGTCTTGAGACGTAGGATAGATTTTACTGTTCAGAGAGAGGACATAGTATATTGGCCTCGCGAACATTGCATTTGTATTTCGTGATACATTCCTCCGCCGGCCGCGAGGCGGTTAAGGCGGTGTATTGTTGTGCTATCCACTAAAACCAACAAGAGCTGTTTGCTATTGTATTAATCGATCATTGCTGCTTCCCATAGCCAGGGCAACCGATATACGAGATCAGGAGGCATGGTCAAGACAGTATGCTTCAGCTCGTTTGTACTGGCGTATTAAATTGTTAAATATAAAAGACGGAATGTTACGCCTAGCGGTGTGAATAGGGCAAAGCGGTGTTGGTGAATAAGAGTCTAGCAACTAATAAGCAAGTGAGAACGAACAAATGTGTGACCTTTCCTGTTATACAGAAAAGTTTCTAGTTTTGATGTGTTAAAGTAAAATATTTGTTTTGTTAGAACAAATGTATTTTTTTTGTTCACAGCCACACTGGTTTTTTTATGATAAAAAACATTTTCTGTTAAAAAAACATTTTTTTTGTTAGAAACAATGTTTTTGTTTAAAAAAAAATTTTTTGTTAAAAAATGTTTTCCCAAATAATTGCATACACAACATTTTTTCTAACAAAATGACCAACCAATAATTTTCCGAAATATAAGAACATTTTGTTTTGGAAATATTATAAGTTTTGTGGGGCTAAATGAGGGTTTTTCAAAACTCATTTTCTGACTACTGAAAGGCCGAAAAAATTCTTGTGTCTGTGTAATCGTTTTTTCGGGTGCTGGTTTTTTCGTATATCGATTACGGGGGCTCCTGGTCCCCTTTTTAACTAGATTTTTAGCCAAAATTTTTTATTACCTTCAGTTTATTCCAAACGAAACTCATCCGATTGAATTCTTAGATAGCTTAAACAGAGCAAACAATTATCTGGTAATAATTGAATCTTAAAAAAATTGGTCCGAATCCTGAACGATTGTTACAATTCTTTAAGAAAAAACTGAGTAATTTAATAACCAATTTCAGTAATCCAGAAATAGATGAAATAAAATTAGTCCGAACCGAACCAATTTTTATTTTATTTTTTTTTCAAACAAGATATTTGTGCTCAGTTTAAGCTATCTAAGAATGTTATCGATGAGTTTGTTTTCAAAAAAGCCGAATAAAATAGAAAATTTTGGGCTTCAAAACTAGTAAAAAGGGACCAGGAGCCCCCGTATATAGACAGCTGAGATTTTGTCATATTTTCGGGTTTTGGTGTCAAATTGTCCTATTTTATAAAAATTCGAAAATTTTGCGAAAGACATTTATATAATAAAAGTTTTTTTTAACCGATAAATAAATGAAGACCTTTTTTTTCTCCTGTTAAAATTTTTCACTGACAAAAGACATAAAATTCGTTTCAAAGATTTTCTTTTGCTCTACGGTCGATATCAAGCCCGATTATAAAGGTGCGACGAGGATCTATTGGATAAAGTTACTACATAATGTATATATTATGGTTTTTGAAAATCCCTTGAGAAACAGGAAGAAAATTATGGCAAAAAAAACGTTCCCGCACAAAAATTTTGAAATTAAAAAAAATGCGTTGGTTTGTCGCCCAAAATCGCAAAAGACACTACTGTTCCATAAGTTGTCTAAAGCGGACGTTTTTTGAAAATTTTAAAAAAACTTCGCTTAACAAACCTTTGACAGCAATTAAGTTAAGTTAAAAATCTGTTTCGGACGAACTCCAAAAAATAACTCGTTTATTGTAATTATGTTTTTCAGTGAGCTTATCTACTAACCTATCTGTTTTATTGGCGTTTCTATTTATAAAACTCGTAGAATAGTTTTTCCTGAGTCCTAATAATCTTTTTTGTAGTTTCTTAAAACAATGCTCTCCGCGGAGCTCCGATTCGCCTCCTGTAACACAGATGCTCCATGTGAGATTTTACTGAGTTATTTTCATGAATACAATATTGCAAAAAAAACACATCCAAAAATAGTGTTCCTATTAAAATTTATTGCTCAAAAACTTCGAACTAAAATGTTAGTTTTTAATAAAGTGTTGTAGGTTGAAGGTGATTTCGAATTACTTAAGTCTTCGTATCGGTATCGTCCGTAAGAATTTCCATGCTTTGTTTTCACTCTCCAGTTTTTGAAAAGTCAACTCTACGGTGGTAGAGCAGAAAATTGGTACATGAAAGTGGAAAGAAAAGCATCAACTCAAAGCATTGGAAGGAATGAGTAGGTCTTAACTCCAGGGTTACCTAAAAATAATTTTAATAAGAGAAAGTTAAATTTTTAAATATGATTATTTGCGATAAATATGGCATGGTGTGTTTTAATGTAACTTTTTCTAAGGGCACGCGCCAATTTTTGCATCCAACAGCCATGAAAAAAACCCGGTAATTGATCGGTTGAAGTTTTAAAAAGTCCAGTTCGCGAAAAAAAACCGCACATCCCTTTCGAAGCCATTTTTTTGACAGTGCGTACAACTTTTCCTCATATTTTTTTTGTAATTCCGACATAACCTTAACATTTTGAACAAAAAACTGTAACTTGAACCTTTTAACTTTCGTCAAGTGACGCGTTTGAACTTTAAGTGGGTAGTATAACAAATAATTGCATTTTCCAAAACGCAATTTTTCTATCAGAAAACTACCCGAGTGGGAATATTTCAGGTCGAAATGTGTCTCTGAATATAATGAACAAACTTAATTTGACTCCTTGAGAAGTTAGGATTTCGAAGAATGGTGCGATTTTCTAAGATGATGCCAGCCACAAGAAAAATCATTTTATTTGGGAGATTCGATTCGAGCAACATTTTATTAGTGTCATTATTATCTTTTCCCGAACGGGAAAAAATTTTCAGCCTAGTCTAGGCGTTAAATTGTTCTTGTCGGAAGAGTATAAATGACTGTTTTAGGTTTTTCTCAGAAATATGCTCGAAAAACTGATTAAAGAAAAGAAAATACCGATACGGTTGTTACACGCGTTGCAACGTAAGCCTTTGACCACAATTTTCAGGAAAATATAGAAAAAAATAGATTTTTGACAAATTTATTTCTTAATGAAACTATACTTTTTGGTGTACGGCTTGAAATTAAAAAGTTATTTCTGCAATTTTCTCATGTTGTTGTTTCATTTTCATATTTATTCAAAAAATATTATTTAAAAATTACTGGCGGCAAGATTGTATGGAAGAAGTGTTTGAAAAGTTCAAGAGCATTGATTCTCTTCGCCAAGACTGGCCGGGCAACCGGTTTTGCATTGCGCCAAGCATTCTAAATCGAACAAATTGGTCCTATTGTCGTTTTTAAAATAAAATTTTCATTAATGCTTTTAGAAAAAATCGACTTGTCGATTTTATAAAATACCCTAAAGTAAGAGTAGGCTCGACAAACTTTTTGCCCTACGGGTAGCTGATTTTTTGATTTGTTCTGGGAAATAATGCATAAAAATGATCTATAACGCAAAAATTTCCCTATCATACCTATCGAAAAATCCTGCTAGTCGTCGATTTCGCAGTGAACGTCACAAAATAGAGAAATACAGCTATTTCCATTGGTCACTTCTCGAGAATCCAGTCAGTTTCATTGGTCACATTTCAATTCTTGTGACCGTCCACTGTGAAAATCGACGACTAGGCAAGGATTTTCGATTTAGCTTGAAATGATTCCTGATTTATTTCGAAAAAATTCCAAGCCAAATAATAGGCAATTCAAGAAAAAGGTTTTGCGTTTTTGAAGACTTTCCTATGAAATTTTTTTCCGTATAGACCAATTTTTAATTCATGATTTCCTAGAAGATACTTCTTAGAATCTGAATGTATTGACGCGAATCCTGGTTAACCAGAAACTGTAGGTTGGTTAAAAGGGAAAGTTCATATACAGCTTTAAAGGGGACGGCTTTTCGATACCCTATCCCCAAATTGTCGATGTTTGCTATGAAAATGTATAAGAAAAGGAGAATAAAAGTCAGTCCTTTTGGGAAGCTCTGCTTTTATACAATCATAGATTTTCAGGAAGAATTATTTGTCGTTTGATGTTTTTTTACAAATCCTAACTGGTACAAGTTCAAAAAGAAGTAGGAGGTGTTTGTTGAACTCTGGCATGTAATTATAGAGCCCGCAAATAGTGAGAAATTGACTAGATTAAAAAAACAAAGCAAAGCGTGTAATTAAAAAGTTTTTTCTTAAAAGAATAAAAAACTGTTGCTGTATTTCATTTGTATTATAACACAAAACTTTCCCATTCAGATTCGAATTAACTAAAAAATAGACAATTTATGTTTAGCTTTTCTAAGCAAAACTATCGGGATGCGCCTAATGGTACAACAACGCCCCTAACTGATACATTTTTTAGGCCGGAAAGTGTACCAATTAGGGGCGATGACTGTACTAAATACATTTAATCGGAAATCACTGTTCAAAAAAACTGTAGATAACACTAGTAGATGAAATTTCCCTTCGAAAAATTGATTTTTTATGAAATTAAGGCACAAAACAAGGTTAATTATTCTGAAAATCAAAAAGAACCATCTAGAAAGTTTAGACCGATTTTCCGCTGCTCAAAGATCTGAAAAACATGCGCAATCAAATTATTTGTCGGAATATTTTCGGCAAAAAACTAACGATTTCGGAAATAATAATTTTCGAAAAATTTTTGCTCTTTCAAATTTAATAGATTTCGACAACCGGTTAATCTGAAAACCGGAAAGTCAACAAAAAATTCGGCCATTTTGGAAAACAATTATTGGAAATCTGTATCCCTAATTTATGGCAAAACGTATGTTTTATTCGAATATATTTTCCCCAAACTTTCTCCGTATCTAGCCTGTAATCGGTGAATACAAAAATATTTGTTTTTTTTGCAATTTATAACTCTTCTTCAGCTAAATGGCCTGAGACACTTTTCCCAGATTTCTCTCAAAAATAGTTTATTTTTCTTTTAAGCAATTTTGGGTTTCTTATCATATTCATTGAAATGAAATGAAGATAAGAGCCAACCAGTAACGCTGCGCATTTGCCTACACAAGCGGAGCAAAAAAATAATTTATTGATTTTAAAAATATTAAATATTAAGCTGATATTCTAGAAACTTTTGGCTGTATTTAAAAAACCTTACAAAGGTTCGTAACCATTTATTTATATTGCACGAGCAAAGGGAAATTACAATTTTGGATACGTATTAAAACGATTTGGAATAAGAAATTTTGAAAAAAATAAAATGGGTAACCGATTTTTGCCCATCTTCGGTAGAGAATTTTTGTGTCATTTTAAGACTCAAGATTTTGTTTTGGGTTTGAGATTTTTTTCAAAACACAATGTGCGTATACAAGGTGCGAGAAGTGCCTTTTGGTCCTCGGGTTCTCATCGAGAGTTATTTTTTTCCTGGACGTCCAGCGAATAGGTGAAGATTTTTGACGAACCCGTACAATCAGGACAACTCATTTGAAGTGGTGAAAGAATAATATTACGATTCAAAAATTTAAGTACAATACACTCACGCATTCGACCAATCTTTTCTCATTTTTTAAAAATTACATGTGTGGCATGGGGTATGTGTGGTCATTTTGGAGCTACTATTCACGGTACTTGCCTAGGCGCGCCTTTTTAGCCACTTTTTTCAGATTTTGGTAACTTGGCGCAAGCTGGTGTTATTACCTGTTTATTTTTCTGCAACAAAAAGTGATAGAAAATGAGAATGAGTCTTTCCGAAAGCCGAAATGTGAACGGTTCGTAGTCCAACACTCGGAACACAGGCTATTTACCAGTGTTCTAAAAACGGGATCGGGAATTGACACATTTCAATAAGGTCGGGATAGAAGTTGAAAATTCGGTCGGGACCAGGGACGGGATCGCCGAGTGTGTTTAAATTGTTCGTGGTAAGAAAATTATTATGTGAAATATAACAAAAATTTTTTTGAAAACCAGAACTAATTATTGAAATTTTTTTATGGGAATTTTTTCTGGTTGAGAATATCCCGACCTCCGGGTCGGGAACGGGGATCCGTGGATTGAAAAAAAATAATACACTCTGGATCGGGATTTGAAAAACAATATATGACTCGGACTAGGGTGCCAAGGCCTTTTTTCAAAAAATAAAACAAACAGTCCTGAAATTTTAACAAAAGTTTGGCCGGTAGCTAGACAAGAAAAAATCGAAATAACATTTTTTTTAATTTTTTAACTCCGAGGTGTCCAAAACCCACTTTTTTTGTCTCTCAATTTCCGTTAGAATCATGGCGATTTCTTTTTTTCTGATAATGTACTACTATTAACATCGAGCTTTCGATTTGAAATCATCAGAAATTTTGGAGCATTGAAACTTCAACCCTTAATGAAAAAAAAACCCGGTCAAAGTTCAGGGTCAATTTCAGGGTCCATCGTCTTGCCTCGAAAGTACACAAAAAAGATCCTTGGGTCGACTTCCTGGTAAAAATATTAGCAACTATGGGTCAATTATGACCAGAAAGTCCCTAAAAAGCAAAGTCCATCTTCAGCTCTAATTTCAAACTTTTGCCTGTTAGCCCCGCGTTATATTCAAAATGAACCCCAATGGTTGCTAAATTTTCACTAGAAAGTCGACTCCCAAGGAAATTAAATATGAAAAATTCGGAACGTAAACACCCCCTTAATTAAGCAGTTTCAAAAAAATTACAATCTCAAAAACCTTTTTAAGCTGCATCTTCTAAAAGTCTGAAACTTATAGCATTTTCTGACCATAAAATAAGAAACATTTTTTTTGTCTTTCATTAAATAACTTAAATTAGCGCAAGGAGTGTATTTAAAACATAATTTGACAGAACCAATCGTTATTAATGCTTTTATTAGTAACATCCTGATATTTTGATCAACTTTACAAAAAAAATCTGGTCGATTTTTCGTGAGCAAAAAAAAATCCCTTCAAGTTTCATAACTCTTTAAGCGCCACATTTGAACAAAATGTTCACTTATCAAATTGTTTTTTTTTATTCAATACTACATTTCTGCTCAAAAAAATGAAGGGCCTCTAACGACATCATTTGATGTTTTTTGTCAAAAATAAGATGAAATTTAAAGGAAATTCGCTATGATCCGACCGACGTTACAAGCGACCTGAAAAAACCTGGCCACCTCTACTCGGGACCGGGCGGGATTGAAAACTATCCAGTTTTGGAACACTGCTATTTACTACTGATAACTCTTTGGGTAGGCAAAAAAATATATACTAGGAGGCCTACGGTGACTTTCGAAACGTGTAATTATTGGTTAATTAACAAATTTACTATTTTGAACACTCATAATCAATTTTTCGAAACGGAACTCAAAAAACGCTAACTATCTCTATAAGCGCGCTTTCCGAATCCCACTAATGTTGCATCTAGAAGTGATTATCTTGAATATGATTTATAGGCAAGGGTCTTCGATAATGGAACCGCTGAAATTTTATCGATGTGTAATCACTCAAGTCAATCACTAAGAACAATCAATTAGAAACATCAGTGGGATCGAAACGCGACATCGATAAAATTTAGCGGTTCCATTATCAAGACCCTTGCCTATAATCATATTCAAGATAATCACTTTAGTGCAACATTAGTGGGATTCGAACACGCGCTATAGTGATAGTAAGCGTTTTTTGAGTTCCGTTCGAAAAATGATATGAGTGTTCAAAATAGATAATTATGTTATTAACCAATAATTACACGTTCGAAAAGTCACCGTAGGCCTCCTAGTATTATATTTTTTCCTACCCAAAGAGCTTATCAGTAGTAAATAGCAGTGTTCCAAAACGGGATAAGTTTTCAATCCCGCCCGGTCCCGAGTAGGGTGGCCAAGGCTTTTTTCAGGTCGCTGTAACTCGGTCGGAATCATAGCGATTTCCTTTAAATTTCATCTTATTTTTGACAAAAAACATCAAATGATGTCGTTAGAGGCCCTTCATTTTTTTGAGCAGAAATGTAGTATTGAATAAAAAAAAACAATTTGATAAGTGAACATTTTGTTCAAATGTGGCGCTTAAAGAGTTATGAAACTTGAAGGGATTTTTTTTTGCTCACGAAAAATCGACCAGATTTTTTTTGTAAAGTTGATCAAAATATCAGGATGTTACTAATAAAAGCATTAATAACGATTGGTTCTGTCAAATTATGTTTTAAATACACTCCTTGCGCTAATTTAAGTTATTTAATGAAAGACAAAAAAAATGTTTCTTATTTTATGGTCAGAAAATGCTATAAGTTTCAGACTTTTAGAAGATGCAGCTTAAAAAGGTTTTTGAGATTGTAATTTTTTTGAAACTGCTTAATTAAGGGGGTGTTTACGTTCCGAATTTTTCATATTTAATTTCCTTGGGAGTCGACTTTCTAGTGAAAATTTAGCAACCATTGGGGTTCATTTTGAATATAACGCGGGGCTAACAGGCAAAAGTTTGAAATTAGAGCTGAAGATGGACTTTGCTTTTTAGGGACTTTCTGGTCATAATTGACCCATAGTTGCTAATATTTTTACCAGGAAGTCGACCCAAGGATCTTTTTTGTGTACTTTCGAGGCAAGACGATGGACCCTGAAATTGACCCTGAACTTTGACCGGGTTTTTTTTTCATTAAGGGTTGAAGTTTCAATGCTCCAAAATTTCTGATGATTTCAAATCGAAAGCTCGATGTTAATAGTAGTACATTATCAGAAAAAAAGAAATCGCCATGATTCTAACGGAAATTGAGAGACAAAAAAAGTGGGTTTTGGACACCTCGGAGTTAAAAAATTAAAAAAAATGTTATTTCGATTTTTTCTTGTCTAGCTACCGGCCAAACTTTTGTTAAAATTTCAGGACTGTTTGTTTTATTTTTTGAAAAAGCCTTGGCCACCCTAGTCCCGAGTCATATATTTGTTTTCAATCCCGATCCAGAGTGTTATTATTTTTTTCAATCCAGATCCCGTCCCGACCCGAGGTCGGGATATCTCAACCAGAAAAAATTCCCATAAAAAATTTTCAATAAATAGTTCTGGTTTTCAAAATTTTTTTTGTTATATTTCACATAATAATTTTCTACCACGAACAATTTAAACACACTCGGGATCCCGTCCCGGTCCCGACCGAATTTTCAACTTCTATCCCGACCTAAGTGAAATGTGTCAATCCCGATCCCGTTTTAGAACACTGGTAAATAGTGTGTCCAGAGTGTGGACTACGAACCGTTCACATTTCGGCTTTCGGAAACGACTCATCTCATTTCTATCACTTTTTGTTGCAGAAAATAAACAGGTAATAACACCAAGCTTGGCCAAGTACCAAAATCTGAAAAGTGGCTAAAAAGGCCCAGCAAGTACCGTAATAGTAGCTCAAAATGACCACACATACACCATGACCACACATGTATTTAAAAAATGAGAAAAATTGGTCCGAATGCGTGGGCAGTGTATTGTACTTAAAATTTTTGAATCGTAATTATTATTTTCACCACTTCAAATGAGTTCCTGATGTACGGGTTCGTCAAAAATCTTCACCTATTCGCTGGACGTCAGGAAAAAAATAACTCTCATGAGAACCCGAGGACCAAAAGGCACTTCTCGCACCTTTATACCAATTGTTTTGAAAAAAATCTCAAACCCAAACAAAATCTTGAGTCTTAAAATGACCACAAAAAATTCTCTACAAGATGGGCAAAAAATCGGTACCCATTTTTTATTTTCAAAATTTCTTATTCCAAATCGTTTTAATACGTATCCAAAAATTGTAATTTTCCCTTTCTCTGCAATATAAATAAATGGTTACGAACTTGTAAGGTTTTTAAATAAAGCCAAAAGTTCTAGAATATCAGCTATGATTTAATATTTTTAAAATCAATAAATATTTTTTTGCTCCCGCTTGTGTAGGCAAATTCGCAGCGTTATGATTGGCTCTTATCTCATTTCATTCAATAATAGTGAATAAGAAACCCAAATTGCTTAAAAGAAAATAAACTATTTTTGAGAGAAATCTGGGAAAAGTGTCTCAGGCCATTTAGCTGAAGAAGAGTTATAAATGCAAAAAAACAAATATTTTTGTTATACCGATTACAGGCATAGATACGGAGAAAGTTGAAAAATATTATCGAATAAAACATACGTTTTGCTCATAAATTAGGGATACAGATTTGAATAATGATTTCAAAATTTGGCCGAATTTTTTTGTTGACTTCCGGTTTTCAGATAACCGGTGGTCGAAATCTATTAATTTGAAAAGGCAAAAATTTTCGAAAATTATATTTCCGAAATCGTTAGCTTTTGCCGAAAATATTCGACAAAAATTTGATTGCGCATGTTTTTCAGATACTTTGAGCAGCGGAAAATCGGTCTAAACTCTAGATGGTCTTTTTTGATTTTCAGAATAAATAACCTTGTTTTGTGCCTAATTTCATAAAAAAATAATTTTTCGAAAGGAAATCATGTACTAGTGTTATCTACAGTTTTTTTGAACAGTGAATTCCATAAATGTATTTAGTACAGTCATCGCTCCCTAATTGGTACACTTTCCGGCCTAAAAAAATGTATCAGTTAGGGCGTTGTGTACCACTTAGGGCGCATCCCGATAGTTTTGCTTAGAAAGCTACATAAATTGCTCTATTTTTTAGTTAAATTCGAATCTAAATGGGAAAGTTTTGTGTATAATACAAATGAAATACAGCCAACAGTTTTTTATCTTTAAAAAAACTTTTAATTAAAGTTTGCTTTGTTTTTTAATCTAGAATTCTCACTTTTTGGGCTCTCATAATTACATGCAGCAGTTCAACAAACACCTCCTACCTTCTTTTTACTGTACCAGTTAGGGATTTGTAAAAAACATCAAACGACAAATAATTTTCCTGAAATCTATGATTGTATAAAAGCAGGCTTCCAAAAGGGATGACTTTTATCTCCTTTTCTATACATTTTCATAGCAAAACATACGAAAAATTTGGGGATAGGTATCGAAAAAGGCCGTCCCCTTTGAAAGCCTGGTATATGAACTTTCCCTTTAACCAACCTACGAGTTTTGGTTACCAGGATTCGCGTCAATTAATTAGTATTCTAGAAGTATCTTCTAGGAAATCATGAATAAAATTGGTCTATACGAAAAAAATTTCATTAGGAAAGTCTTCAAAAACGCAAAACCTTTTTTGAATTGCCTATTATTTGGCTTGGAATTTTCGAAATAAATTCAGGAATAATTTCAAGCTAAATCGAAAATCCTGCCTAGTCGTCGATTTTCACAGTGACGTCACAAGAATTGAAAGTGACCAATGAAATGACTGGATTCTCGAGAAGTGACCAATGAAATAGCTGTATTTCTCTATTTGTGACGTCACTGCGAAAATCGACGACTAGGCAGGATTTTCGATATGATAGGGAAATTTTTGCGTATAGATCATTTTTATGCATTATTTCCCAGAACATATCAAAAAATCAGCTACCGTAGGCAAAAAAGTTTTGTCGAGCCTACCTTACTTTAGGGGTATTTTATAAAACCGACAAGTCGATTTTTTCTAAAAGCATTAATCGAAAATTTTATTAAAAAACGAAATAGACCAATTTGTTCGATTTAGAATGCTTGGCGCAATTGCAAACCGGGTTGCCCGGCCAGTCTTGGCGAAGAGATCAATGCTCTTGAACTTTTCAAACACTCTTCCATACAATCTTGCCGCCAGTAAGTTTTTTAAATAATATTTTGATAAATATGAAAATGAAAAACAACATGAGAAAAATTGCAGAAATAACTTTTAAATTCAAGCCGTACACCAAAAAGTATAGTTTCCATAAGAAATAAATTTGTCAAAAATCTATTTTTTTCTATATTTTCCTGAAAATGTGGTCAAAAGGCTTACGTTGCAACGCGTTGTTAACAACGTAATCGTATTTTTTTTCTTAATCAGTTTTCGAGCAATATTCTGAGAAAACCTAAACAGTCATATATACTCTTCGAAAGAAAATTAACGCCTAGACTAGGCTGAAATTTTTCCGTCGGGAAAAAGATAATAATGACACTAATAATGTTGCGAATCGAATCTCCCAAAAAAATGATTTTTCTTGTGGCTGGCATCATCTTAGAAAATCGCACATTCTTCAAATCCAACTTCTCAAGGAGTCAAATTACAGTTTGTTCATATTTCAAGAAGACATTTCGACCTGAAAATATTCCCACTCGGGTAGTTTTCTGATAGAAAATGGTTGAAAATGCAATTTTTGTTATACTACCCACTTAAAGTTCAACGGTCACTTGACGAAAGTTAAAAGGTAAAGTTACAGTTTTTTGTTCAAAAATGTTAGGTTGTCGAATTACAAAAAAAATATGAGGAAAAGTTGTACGCACTGTCAAAAAAATGGCTTCGAAGGATGTGCGGTTTTTTTCGGAACTGACTTTTTAAAACTTCAACTGGTCAATTACCGGGTTTTTTTCATGGCTGTTGGATGCAAAAATTGGGTGCCCTTAAAAAGTTACATAAACACACCATGCCTATTTATCGCAAATAATCATAATTTAAAAATTTAACTTTCTCTTTATAAAATTATTTTTAGGTAACCCTGGAGTTAAGACCTACTCATTCCTCCAATGCTTTGGTTTGATGCTTTTCTTTCCAACTTTCATGTACAATTTCTGCTTCTACACCGTAGGAGTTGACTTCAAAAACTGGAGAGAAAACAAAGCATGGAAATCTTACGGACGATACCGATACGAAGATTAAGTAATTCGAAATCACCTTTCAACCTACAACACTATTTATTAAAAACTACATTTTAGTTTCGAAGTTTTTGGAGCAATAAATTTTAATAGGAACACTATTTTGGCTGTGTTTTTTTTGCAATATGTATTCATGAAAATAACTACAGTAAATCTCACATGAGATCTGTGTTACAGGAGGCGAATCGGAGCTCCGCGGAGGCATGTTTTAAGAAGACTACAAAATAGGATTATGAGGACTCAGGAAAACCTATTTACGAGTTTATAAATAGAACGCCAATAAAAACAGTAGGTTAGTAGATAAGCTCACTGAAAAACATAATACAATAACGAGTTATTTTTTGAGTCGTCCGAAAACAGATTTTTAATTAACTTAATTGCTGTCAAAGTTTTGTAAGCGGACGTTTTTAAAATTTTCAAAAACGTCCGCTTAGACAACTATGACAGTAGTGTCTTTTTGCGATTTTGGGCGAAAACCAACGCATTTTTTTAATTTCAAAATTTTTGTGCGGACGTTTTTTTGCATAAGTTTCTCCTGTTCTCAAGGGATTTCAAAAACCATAATAATATACATATGTAGTAACTTTATCCAATAGGATCCTCGTCGCACCTTATAACGGGCTGATATCGACCGTAGAGCAAAAGAAAAGTCTTTGAACGAATTTTATGTTTGTCAGAAAATTTTAACCCAGGAGAAAAAAAAAGGTCTTCATTATTTTCGGTTAAAAAAAAAGTTTTATTATAAATAAATGTCTTCGAAAATTTTCGAATTTTTAGAAAATAGGACAATTTGACACCAAAACCCAAAAATATGACAAAATCTCAGCTGTCCTTATATACGAAAACCACAGCACCGGAAAAAACGATTCCAGACACAAGAATTTTTTCGGCCTTTCAGTAGTCAGAAAATGAGTTTTAAAAACCCTCATGAGCACAAACTTATAATATTTCAAAACAAAATGTTCTTATATTTCGGAAAATATTGTTGGTCATTTTGTAGAAAAATGTGTATGCAATTATTTGGGAAAACATTTTTTAACAAAAATTTTTTTAACAAAACATTTTCTAACAAAAAAAACATTTTCTAACAAAACAAAATATTTTTTAACAAAAAAAAACTTTTTTTAAAGAAAGAACATTTGTTGTTGTTTTTATTAGTGACTAGACTCTTATTCACCAACACCGCTTGCCCTATCACACCGCTAGCGTACATTCGTCTTTTATATTTTACAATTTACACGACATAAAACGAAGCAAAACAGTTTGTCCAGAAAAAAAATAGGGTTGTGGTGAGAATAGTACGGTTCCGCAGGAACCCTATTCTTCTTGCACCTAACCCTTGTTTTTTTTTACGACAAAATGTTTTGCCATGCCCTAAGTGTACACCTTAATTTTATAGGTGTACAAAATATTTTCCTATGTTTAAAGGAATAGATATAGGGTTAGGGAAACTTGTGTCCAGTGTTCACAGTTAAAAACGATGCAAAACTGTTTCTTGGGAAAGACTAGGGTTAAACAATAGGGTTGTGTTCCGCAGGAACAAACAACCATATTGATTTAACAATAACCATAGACTTCTCCGAAAAAAGTTTTGCCATGCCATGAGTGTACACAGTAATTTTTCCCGGGTTTCTCGTCTGCCTTTTTTTATGGGTTAGCATCTGCGTCTTTCCCATCATTTACTTAATTTTCGTTTGTGTTGAGACATTGGTTATTAATAATAACTTATTATGAAATTTCAGTATAAAATTGTATTTTTAACGTTTTCGATTTTTATTAAATCATCTTCAGAATGAGAACAAAATAAAAAAAAAAAAATAATAATTTTAGTCGCAGAAAGTTCGATCGAAATAATTTGGCAATTGGGCTCTGAGATGATTGCCAAATTTAAGGCAGTAACCGACGCCATTTAGTGATTTTCAAACTTCTGAAACTTCGGCGGGTGTTCCCATTCTTCCAGTTATAAACTGAGAATGAATTCTCTCGTTTAATGGAAAACTTGGTTCAATACAGTATAGAACTGTGATTAACTTTTCGTATCGCATTCGCGAAAATTTTC
>SCLH01000254.1:23676-35354 GCA_004367855.1 Oikopleura vanhoeffeni | reverse complement strand
TTTATATCTCGTATTTTTCGAGAGAAGGCAAAACTATTGATCGCTCAAAAACCATAACTAGCAGACAGATAGCCAATATGAGGCATAAAATTCACGAGCTGGTGCAATTTTATGAAAGTGCTTTTTTACGCAAAAAACATTTGTTACTGTGCTAAATGAAATTGAACTAGCGACTCAGGTACCAAAAACAGCATTTTGAGACTTATATCAGTGATTTGTAGGCAAATTAAGAGGAAAAAATAATATGTGAGCGCATAACTTTTTTTAACTAACAAATTTAGGTAATGGCTCACAAAAAATCAGTAAAATTATGTTAACTACATCGCTAAATTGAAATTTGAAAGATTAAAAAGTCGAAACATTGACGTTTTTGGTACACCGGTAAGAAAATACGTAACTGATGCTATACATAAAATTTTTGTCACTTTATTTCGTAAAATCCAGAGCAGTAATATTCTGGTCTTAGTAATTGAAACTCCAAGCAACTATATTTCGCTCGAACAAACGTTTTGAATATCACTAAATGGCGTGGGTACTCCTTACGGGAGTACCGACGGACGCGCGCTTATCTCATGGAAACTCAACATGAGAAAAAGATTATATTTTGCTGCATTCTCATTTTTGAATGCGATTTCTTCCAAACAAAAAAAAAATTTCGATAGTAAAAAAATTTCTAAATTCGTTTTTTACGAAGTTTATTTTCATTCACTTTTACTGTATCTTTGAACGTTATCTGAGTTCCGTTTAACTATTCTGCTTGCATTATTGATTGCCGTGAATTCAATCTGGGATGGTAAAATAAAAATTTTCGAAAATTAGTTTCAATTTTCCTTAGATCAATAAATAGGTAACCGACGGACGTCGGAACTCGAGACATTGAGAAAAGTTCATTTTTTGCTGCAATTCTCATTTTTGATATCGTTTTCAATTCGGAAAATTATAATAAAAATTTTCGAGTATAAAAATTTCTAATATCGTTTTTTCGAGTTATTATTTACTTTCACTTTACTGTTATCTTTTATAAGTGATTAATCCGTTTGAGATTTAATTTTGGCTTGCACATTTTGTCTGTTGAATTTCATCTGGTATGAAGATATTAAAATTTTATTTATTTCGAAAAAAATTTTCAAAATTTTCTGATTTTTCTTAAGTATTATTTTCATTCAAACTCACTCTACTTGTCAGTTGAATGAATCCGTTAGAATCTAATTTTTGTTGCACATTCAGTCATAGATTTTAAATCTATTAACATAAAAGTATTTCCGCTGAAAGATTATTGATTTTTTTCTTATCAGAATTGCACAAAATGTGAATATTAGTCTCATTTATTGATTGAATCGTCTCAAAGACAATTTTTCATTTGTTTGCAGCAGAACTGGGATGCTATAAAATACTGAAAACAGAATTTTGGATTAAAAAAATATTTGAAATATTTATTATCAGTTTGTTTAAGTTCCCAACTTTCGAGCGGGTACGCATTAAGTACTTCGAAAGATAATATCGAAAAACCCACTTTCATTTAGTTTCGGCAAGAAACGATTCCTAAAGTGGTTTTTTTAATCTAATCGTTTTGAGCGTTTAATCCAGAACCAAAAGGTATCTTCAAAAATCACCCATTTTTAGACGTTTTTATTGAAAAAGAATTTGAATTAACAAAATTTCAATTTCTGGCTTAATTTATGTCCGGAGTTTCGAATTTAGCATTTAGTCTTACACAAAAACTGAGAAAAATTCTGATGTCACCTCGAAAAAATCATGTTCTTTATGAAAAACGTGCCCAAAAATTTGAATTTATTAGGACCGGGTAAGTACTGACTGTACGATATATCAAAGGCTTCCGTACTTTTTTTGAAAATTCAAGAGGGGACCCCCCCAAAAAAAAATATTTTATGTAGTGTCACAACGAAAATAATCATTGGAGATTTTATTCGCTCCTGCAGACTGTTGAAGAAGAAAGACGAAAGTATTCGCGATTTGGACCAGGCCAACCACTCCAAAGAAACTTCCGATTTACTCATACAAGAAAAGCTGTAGAAACTGGAAAACTCGTAATTAAAAGTGTGGCTGAAGAACAACTTTTTCATACAAAAAGAGCTGAATTTATTAAATTAAACCATAAAGACATTTATTGTGATTTCAAAAGTAAAGTAGATACCACTTTTTTTAAAAATCCCGGTTTGGTCAAAATATGGCGAATTTTATCCGGCAGTATTTTTTTGCCCCTTGGTCAAACCGAAATTTTGAACGTTTTGAAGCTTTATTTGAAAAATGAATCTAAAACTTTTCCAAAAAACTTAGCTCGAAATTTTTTGAAATATTTGAATAAGTTTTATTTTAGTGATAATGCGCCATTTTCGCCGGGTTTTTATCCATGCTTTGATCTAATTACCGGAACCGGAAATTTTTCCACTTCCACTAATGCTTTAAAAAGCATAAATCGTCAATTGAAACGAGCATCTGGAAGTGGATTCCAGGAAGGTTTGTGCCATCATAAAACAGGACAATTAAAAATAATGAATACATTCTTGCTAGCAAAGTCAACTATAATATGCAATTATACCACAAAAAAATCAGCAGGAGACCTCATTATTCGCCGGCAAATATTTGTGATTTTAAGCTAAAATCCTGCTGGCCTTAATATCACCGAAAAAGTCAATATCAACCGTAAGTGCCGTGTGGCATCTTAGTTTCCTATCAAATTAACTTTAAAGTTGTCACGGAACGACGTCATAATTCAAGATTCAATTTCGGGGCAAAATCTTATTTTTTTCAAATTTTTGGTTCATGTGCGTGGAGGGGAACGTCATTCTACCCATTTTATATTTAACATCATTTTTAGCTTTATTCACCAACTCGTATTAAACTTAATAAGGTGAAAAACTTTCAAAATTATGACGTCAATTTCGAATGGCCCAACGTATTCGTTTCGGTAACATGGAATTTATTTCTGTCCCATATATCGCCAAAAGTGCCAGATATGGCCAAAAATTGCCAATAACGTAGAATTTTTATAAAAAAACTTTCGACGATATTGGACTTTCCTCTATAAATCAACACAAACGCCAGAAAGTTAAAATACACACCACAAATATTCTTCTGCATTCACTAAACGTATAATACGTTCTTGCATTTTGGCATCACGTTCTTATTTTTATAAAATACCATCTTATTGGTCGTCTATAGACGCCCAAATGTCATGTTCAAACCTTTTTCCTGCGGTTAGTGAAATACCAACTAATGAAATGGTTTGCTCTGTAAAGCGGACTTTTTTCGTGTGGTTTAATCGCTTGCCAACACACCGCGCGCACTTAGTGGAGTCTCAATAACCCCTGAAAATAGAGGGTCCAAGTAATCATGTAAAAGAGTGGAAATTGAAACACCTGAAAATTGACCATCATAATTATACAACAATTATACCAGTATTTTGAAAAAAATATGGACAATTATAAAGCATTTTATTCAGTACAGTCACTGGTACTCCACACGTGTCACGCTAATTTTAAATAAATTTGGAAACTACCTGCAAATCTAATTTTTGCAATTTTTATTTTTAATAACATTATACATTGTACTTTTTTTATACATTTTAACATTGATCTAAAATAGAATGTGCATACCGGACAGACAAACTCGCTTTTAAAGCTACGGTATCCTGTCCACGCTCGCTGTGCGAAATTCACGAAATTAGGCTGTATAACAGGCGATTTTGGAAAAAATTTTGGCGAATGTTTGGCCCCTGCTTCAGCGATATCAAGATAAATTAATTTTTTCTTTTCGTATGAACTGAAAGAACGCGTGGGCGTCCGAACTGAGAGTTAAAACCATAAGGTTCAAAAAAAGTAAACCACGCAAAATGTAAAAGAATTACGAACTCCCCCGAACACAATCAAATAACCAAAAAAAGTAGATGGGAAATTTTGAATCTTGAAATATGACGTCATTTCAGACGCACTCAAAGTAATTGTTTCATTTGATCTTCGCCACGACCAATCCTTCGATGAATTGGCAAACTCGACGTCAGTAAACATGTTTTATACTAATAAAACAAGATTATTATTGATAAAATAATCGATTGTGATGAACTGAATGATGAAAAACTAATAATTTTTGATTTGAATATAGATATAGAAAGAATCGGATGATAGAATTCCCTGAAAGTTATTTTTTGAAATCAGAAAGGCGCCGTTGGACGATCGAAAGTAATGAAATTTCGAAAACACAGGACATATAAAACAGCTTAAGGGTGTTACACACTAGACGCTTTCACTTGATCTGCAAGCTGGACATGAGGCATGTCACTAATAATATTAAAAATTGTTGAAACGTATTTCTCCAAAATCATAAATTTCTAAAATTTTCCGAGATCAATGCTTAACCATCAATAAAGTTTCAACACGGAGGAGTTTAGTTTATTATCCCCTTGTATCACCTTTTGTGATTAACTGTGAGATGTGGGCTGAGGGAGCCAATTCTAACCCCTTCTAGCCACTCATGAGAACCCAGCTTTTTCAGCCCACATTCTCTTCAGATTGATCAAAAGGTTTAACAGCGAATACTGGTCTATGTTTTGTTTAGTTCGCCAGACTCGCCATAACATAAATGCACTGATTTTTCTTTCAAATCGAATTTTTTATTGGTCAAATGTTTTTCACAACTAAAAGATTCAAACAGATAGAAGAGGCTGCAATTTTCTTAAACCTTTACATCTTAAAGCCTCAAAAAAGACTTTTTTTTAAAAAGTCTAATCAATGAAACACGCTCAGAAAATTAAGAACGATAATTCGTGTTTTCCCATATTTATTCACAAGCTGATGTTTGCCAACTATCAATAATTTCTTTAATAAATCTCTTATTTGCTGATAAAAATCGAAAAACTTCGATAAGAGTTTTGCAAGTTAAAAGTACTTTTAAACAAACTGTTCAACATTTTCTTTAATACTCAGTCAACAATTCCCCGTGCTGATTCCGACAATTGACCCACTAATTGTTATAATCACCCACTCCAGAAATCGAAGGAAAGTGCATAGAATGAAGAAAAAATGTTTGAAACTCATCTTGACAAAAAATTCTACATTGACTGCAATTTTCAAAGCTGAATTACTGAACAGCCAGTTTATTGTTAATCAAACAGCACTCTCTATAGGCTGGCACTCGGTTTTAAAAGGGTTTGCAGGGGATAGAATGGGAATAAAAAGCGGCAATAAACAGATACACGGCAAATGGCTAAATATAGCACAACTTCACAACGTTTCATACAATAACTACTATGAATATTTATTTATTGATAAGATCAATTTGAGTGTACTGGAAATCCAGTTACTGGATAGTTTGAGAATAGTTTTTCCAAGTGATTTATTTTTAACTAGAACCTTGGTCGACATTCTGAGTACTCAATTGATTTGTCATCCTTTACGGCTCTCTGGTTTCATAAAAAAGTTTCTATTTTAATGACGATTGTTGTCAATTATTTGTCATGGTTCGGAAAGAGCAGTTTAAATTCCTGCAATAATATTAAAAAAATTAAACACAATTAATATTAAAAAAAAGTGAGAAAGTGACGGACGTCTTTGACGTCAGCGAAGAGTTATTGTTTTTTAATAAATTAAACGCAATGTGCCGAACGTAAATGCTATAATCTTTGGCAGAAAGTCTTTGAATGCCAAAATTGTGATCCGATAATATCAAAGAAGGGTTTCTAAGCAGATTGCAGAAGTGTATAAAGAAATGACTGATATAATATAACAATTGATATATCACAAATGTAATAATTAATATATTAACTCCATTTAAGTCGAGTTAAACATTAAAAATTTGATAAGACAGAATATTCGCGAAAAATATATATTAATAATCAACATAAAACAACACTCACTGATCGAATCAAGCGATTAGATTTTTTGAATACAGTCTTCGTTCTTAACTAAAACACTCATGTACTGTAAGGACTGTCACCCTCCGGATTTGGCCCGATAAAAAAAGCTTGTAAATAATAAAAAAAAACTCTTTCTACCTCATTTCAAGCTGTATACAGTTCCTTAGGCTAAATTTTAAGGAAAAATTGCACTAAACAGCAACTAGGGTCAATTATTAATAATGATTGTAAATCTTCATTCTGTATTTTCCTATTTATAAGAATATTGGTACGTAAATGTCTTCAGACATATCACCAGAAATGGTCCATTTATTTTCAAACTTCCAGAAAATACCTTCTGTTGAACTGTCTCTTGTGATATTTCAACCAATAAAATAAATCAAACAAAATTAATCTTCAAACTTTCCTTAATTTATCATGAAAAATAACTTAAATTCAATATCATACTAAAAAATATCTAATACGTATACAATATTAAGTTTAAAAGTACTTACACTCTATAAGTACTATCAGCGATAGAACTAACACCACGAGCGCTCTACTGCGCGATAGCTCCACCAGCAGCCCCACATCCCTACTAGCTATACAAGCACCACTCTTAGTACATATAACTAGCTAATATATGGGATCGCGGACGGCTGGTAGGGAACCCTTTTTATTGATCAAACTCAGAGTAACAATTTTCGCCGGAATTACGGTTCCAAGAGCCGATTAGATGCACTCATTGAAGAAATTTATAACTTCTACATGTTCAGATTTTTATCAGAAGCTTACGTTTTTGAATTTTATTTTTCACCATTCAATTCTTAAATGTTTTCTTGTTCATATGAGTCCCCATATATTACTTGCGTCATCTTCTGATGAAATCTGTAAAATTTTTCCCCATATAAGCTCTAAATTTGTATTTCTTCCAAACAAAGCCAGCGAAGGCGTCATTAACCGCGTTTAAACCAGATGGTCGTAGAGTGTACTAAACTGGTTAATGGAGTTGGCTAGCTCAAGATAAGGTCTTTTCTCTAATTTATATGTCATAAATATGTTATCTTCATTGGTTCAGACCTGTACGAAGCTTGCAAATGCCAAAAAATCTAGTAACACCACCCACTAGCAATTAAATAAGCCAAATCGCGCAATTCACGACACGCAGAGAAATGATGAATTATCAAGTTTTTGAAATGAAATCAAGTTGAAGCGTTCAAAGACTTTAAAGATTTCAAAGTCTAGAGAGTTGAATAAATTGGGCCCCGTATTTTGGCCTCCTCAGTCTTCTAACGGGATAGACCCAAAACGCCACGCCTCTCAGTATAAGGGAACAAAATGTGGCAGATGTTGACGCGCTTGCCGCAGAAAAGTTAACGCTCGGTGCGAAGTCGACTGAATACTGCAGCGGGATTCTCACTTACATTTAAACATCATAGAAATACATCATGGCACAGAATTAAATTATAACTAATAAATTAATAATATTAAGTATTTAAAAAAACAATGCAAGTTCCAAAATACAAATTTAGCAAAATAAATCGAAGCGAAAATATTTTTATAAACGTTTTTATTTACAAATTCAAGCAAGCCAGAACATAAACAAATAATAAGACAGTTAAACATTAGGATTACCAAATCAAGATTCCGGATCGGAATCCTAAATCCTGAATCAGAATCACAGAAAGTTTGATAAATAGTATTATCGAGTTTTCTTCAGTTGTTGCAGTTGAAATAAAATATTTCTTCAGAATTATTCTAAATTTTGTGATAAATCGACAAATTTTCGATTGTACCAATTTATAAAGAAAATTTGATTACCGAGAATTTAACTGTTGTTCGGGATTTAAAGAAGAAAAAATCTCAAGAATGGTCTCCAATTGTTGCCTGATAAGATTGATTTTTCTACGGTTGAGATTATCATTACTGCACGCATCTTCGCTGAAGTAATAAGTAATTAGTTTTTGAAGTCGCGAAAAACTCTGCATGATTTTCGAAAAAGAAAGAAATCCACTTCCAGATGCGTCGTTTCAATTGACGAATTATATGCTTTCTAAAGCATTAGTCGGAAGTGGAAAACCATTTCCCGGTCCGGTAATTAGATCAAAGCATGGGATAAAACTCCGGCGAAAATGGCGCATTAAAACACAAAATAAAACTTATTCAAATATTTTAAAAATTTCGAGCTAAGTTTTTTGAAAAAGTTCTTAGAATTCATTTGTCAAATAAAGCCTTCAAAATACGTGTCAAAATTTCGGTTTGACCAAGGGGCCAAAAAAATACTGCGGATAAAATTCGCCATATTTCGAACCAAACCGGGATTTTTTAAACAAAAAGTGGGTAATCATACTTTACTTTTGAAATCAAAATAAAATGTCCTTTATGGTTTTAATTTAATAAAATTCAGCTCCTTGTGTAGAAAAAGTGTTCTTCAAAGCTCACACTTTTAATTTTCGAGTTTCCCAGTTTCCTACAGCGCTTTTCTTGTATGAGTAAATCGGCAAGTTCTTGGAGTGGTTGGCCTGGTCCAAATCGCGAATACTTTCGGTCTTCTTCTGAACTTCGGCGGGGGTTGTTCCATTTCAGGTTTATAAACTGAGAATGATTTCTCTCGTTTAATGAAACTTGGTCAATACACGTATAAACTGTGATTAACTTCGTTCGATTCCAAAATTTCCAGTCGTACAATGACGATTCATGCACAGCCTTCAAAATCTATATGAAATAAATTTTTCCAGCGCGGTTGTTTGGCAAAATTAAATCATTCGCTTTGGCGAAACGGTAATAACGCACCACTAGTTAGCACTATTACGTCATAAATGCACATTAAAGTATTGATTTTACAAAACACTTCTGGCACGATATTGATAATCATTGGATTCTTCTTTGAATGAAAACATTAAAGAATTATCTTTAACCGCCTTTAGTCACATAAATACAAGTGGATTTTTTCTTTGTTCCACCATTAGTCTTAGTCTATCCAATATGGGGAACGTTTGTCAATTTGTATTCATTTTGATAACTATTTTCTATTAATCTTGATAGACAAAAATTCTACATTGACTGCAATTTTCAAAAGCTGATTAGCTGAAGCCAGTTTTGTATAAAGCAGCACATCTTATAGGCCCTGGCACTCGCGGTTAAAAGGGTTTGCAGGGGATAGAATGGTGAGATAAATAGGGCATAAACAGAATACAGCAAATGGCTAATAAGCCCAACTTCACACAGTTTCCATAGCAAAAACATGAAAAGTTATTTATTTAGATAAGCTCATTTGAGATGACTGGAATCCAGTTACTGGATATCTGTGAATAGTTTTTTCCAAATTAGAAGTTTATTTTACTGAACTTTGGTCGACATTCGTGAGTACTCAATGATTTGTCTCCTTTACGGCGGTCTCTGTTTCAATAAAATAAGTTTTCTTATTTTATGACGATTGTGTCATCTATTCTGTCATGGTTTCGAAAGCTGCAGTTAAATTCCTGCAATAATATTAAAAAATTAAACCAATTTAAATTAAAAAAAAATGAAAAGTGACGGAACGTCTTTGACGTAGCGAAGATTATTGTTTTTAATAAATTAACGCAAATGTGCCGAAGTAAATGCTAAAATACTTTTGGGCAGAAACAGTCCTTTTGTAATTGCCAAATTGTGATTCGATATAATCAAGAAGGTTTCTCACCTCAGAATTGACAGTAAGTATAAATGAATGAACTGATATAATAAATAAATTGATATATCAACAATTTAAATAATAATATTAATCATTATAGTCGAGTAAACATTAAAAATTGATAAGACTAGGAATATTCGCGAAAAATTAATATCTAATAATCAAAATAAAACAACACTCCACTGATTGATCAGTCGATAGATTTTTGACATACAGTCTCCGTCCTTAACTTAAACAACTCTGTACTGTAGACTGTCTACAACTCACCGGAATTTGCCCGAAAAAAAAGTGTACAATAATAAAAAAAAATCTTTCTACCTCATTTCAGCTGTATACATGTTCCTTAGGTAATTAAGGAAAAATTGCAACTAAAACCATCAACAGGGGTCATATTCTAATAATGATTGTAAATCTCATTCTGTATTTCATTTTATGAAAATTGGGTACTGTTAAAATGTCTTTCAGACCTATTCACCAGAATTGTCTATTTAATTTCAAATTCCAGAAAAGATCACCTCTGTTTGAAACTTCCTTTGTATAATTCAACCAATAAAATTAAATCAAACAAATTATTTCAAACTTTCTAATTTAATCCTAAAATCAACTTAAATTCAATATCATAAAAAAATATCTTAATACATTATACATACATTGAAACGTTTTAAAAAGACACATCTCTTATAGTACTACAGGCGATATCTACCATCAACGACCCATTGCGTATAGCCCAAGCCCACCATAGCCCCATCCCTACTAGCCTCTACCAGCACCACTCTAGTACATATATAGCTTATATATGGACCGCGGAACGGCTTGGTAGGGAACCCTTTTTATTGTACAAACTCAAGAGTAAACAATTTTTCGCCGGAATTACCGTCAGAGCCGATTAAATGACTCAATGCAGGCAAATTTATAAACTTTAATGTTCAAGACTTTTGATCAGAAGCTACGTTTGACTTTATTTTCACCCATTATTCTTAAAATTTTGTCTTTGTCATATATGATTCCCATATATATATTGGTCATTTTTCTGAGAAAAATCTTAAAATTTTCCCCATATAAAGTCTCTTAAATATGTATTTCTTCCAAAAAGCCACGGAAGGCGTCATTCACAACCGCGGTTAACAGATGGTCGGTTAGAGTGGTGACTAAATTGGTTTAATGTTGCAGCCTCACAGGATAGGTCTGTCTAATTTAATATGCATAAATATGTATCTTCATTGGTTCAAGCTGTACGAAGCTTTGCAAATCCAAAAATCAGTAAACACCACCCACTATGCATAAAATAAGCAAATCGCTTCAATCACGAATCCAGAGAAATGAATGAATATCAAGTTTTTTGAATGAAATACATAGTTTGCAGCGTTTCAAGACTTTAAAGATTTCAAAGCTAGAGTGACATAACATTGGGCCCGATTTTTGCCCCCAGTCTTATACAACGGGATAGACCCCAAAACGCCACGCCTCTTTCAGTATATGGGACGACAAAATGTGGCAGATGTTAGCCGCGCTTGCCGCAGAAAAGTTAAACCTCGGTGCGAGTCGGCTAATACTCAGCGGGATTCATACTTAACATTTAATCAAGTCCAACCATAGAAATACATCAATGCCACAATAAATATACTAATAAATTAATAATATTAAGTATTTAAAAAAAATCGTGAAAGTTCCAAAATGTATTTAGCCAAATAATTGAAGCAAATATTTTTTAAGTTTTATTTACAAATTTAAGAAAGCAGAACATAAACAAATAATAAGACAGTTAAAAATTCGGATTCCGAAATCAGATTCGCGGATCGGAATCTACATCCTGAATCAGCAAATCACAGAAAGTTTGAATAAATATGTAATATCGAAGTTCTTCTCATTGTTGCAGTGAAATAAAATATTTTCTCAGAATTTTCATAAATTTGTGATAAATCGAACAAATTTCGATTGTACCAATATTTATAGAAAATTTGAATGTACCGAAATTTAACTGGTGTTCACGGATTTAAAGAAGAAAATCTTCAAGAATGGTCTCCAATTGTTGTTCCCCTGATAAGAGTTGATTTTTTTCTACGGTTGAGATTATATTACTCACGCGATCTTCGTGAAGTAATAAGTAATTAGTTTTGAAGTCGCGTAAAACTCTGAGCATGATCTTCCCGAAAA
>SCLH01000253.1:633764-663939 GCA_004367855.1 Oikopleura vanhoeffeni | reverse complement strand
AAATTAACATTTTTGTTAGTAATTTTTTCTGGAAAACCAAATTTCCGACCCGAGTAATAAACTGAGCACTGACAAACATAGTTTTTTATTTTTGGTTTGAGATACCTCAAAAAAGGTGTTAACGTTTTAGCGCCCACCTCGAGGTCCTGCCCCCATGAGACAAATTGATGAAGCCAAAAATTTGTGAGAAAAGAAGAATTTAGATAAGAAAATAGATAAGAAAATGTTTCAACTATTGATATAAACTATAAAAAAGGCAAGGCTTCGCCTCGCCTTTTTTATATTATTATATCATAAGAATCCTCAAATACTTTTATAAAAACTGGCTTCCTCAGAATTTTGATACTATGTATCGTTTTTACACAATTAATTTTTAAGAAATTTTGGCGGAAATCCTAAAAAAAAGTAGAAAAAAATTACTTTCGAACGGCTAATCGTTTAAAATTTTCAACAGAATTTTTGGAAATGAAATTGCAAACTCTATGACAAATTTGAATTGTAGGTCTGTGACAATGTTAATTCTGCACCGTTTTGGCTCCCGAAAATTTGTTTGCCTTTACATAATCAAAGGGTGTTAGTGGGTTACCCGCGGTTAACCAGATGGTTGGTGGGAGTGGTACTTAATTGTCTAATGGAATCGAGAGATTAAAGATAGATCTTCCTAATGAATGTTTCAAAAATGTCCATTCTACATTTGTCTAACCGTACGAAGCCTCTGAAATCCCAAAAATCACTAACACCACCCTTTTAATAAAAATTCAATAAAGTTAAATAAAGTATTATTCCTCAAATTACAATATTTATAACCTACGCAACGTTATGATCGGCCAGAAATGCTTTTCTATGAGTATTTATGGTTTTCAAAATTTATTTTTAATACTTCACATAATAATTTTATACCACGGAAAATGTTTAAACACTCGAGATCCCGATCAAATCCGGGTTCCGACCTTAGTTGAAATTTCCAATCCCGATCCCGCCCGGTCCCGACCTAAGTCGAAATTTCCAACCCCGATCCTTTTTAGAACACTGACTGACATCATATCAGTTTTCTCCAATATATCGATTACGGGGCTTCCTGGTCACTTTTTCTAGATTTTTTGCAAAATTTTTTAAATAATTTGGCTTTCAAAACAACTTATCCGATAACATTTTCAGATGGCTGAGCCATCATGGCTCAAACTGAGAACAAATATCTTTCTTAAAATTGAAAAAATTGATCAATCGGACTCATTTTTTTTTCTGAGATTTCTGAAATTTTTAATTATTTTTTTTGAAAAAATTGAAAACAATGGTCGTATCTGGACTTATTTTTGTATTTTATTATTCACAAGACTTTTGTGCTTAGTTTGAGCTATCTAAAAATGTAATCGAATACGTTGTTTTAAAAAGCCGAATTATTCAAAAATTTTGGCAAAAAATCTTGTAAAAAGTGACCAGGAAGCCCTGTAATTGATATCTTAAATCCTGGAAGAGAGAACTTTTTTTGTAAATCAAGCCAGAATTTTGGCTCGATTTACTAAAAAAGAACTCTTTTCCGGGATTGAGGATATATCCATTATTATCCCCGGGTCAATTTAAAAACTTATTCCCTATTCTTTTAACAGGCAAATAAGTTTTTAAAGTGACCCGGGGATAATAATGGATATAAGCCTGTTACCGGTCTAATAAAAATCTTTTATTTTAACTTAAGGTTTCGATTTATCCTAAATCATTTTCAGAATACGGATTTATGTTCGAAACAAATAAGAAGTCTCGAAATTTCGACAGTCTAGAATGTCAGTTAAAATACATACAGTATAACTACCGTTCATTTTGGGGTTTATATTTGATTGTTTTACTACCCATTTTACTACTCATCATGGATATATGATTTTTTTACCCTTCTTTATACGGTATTAGCAATGGATCAGTGTTTTTGTATCTCCATAATGAACCACGCCCAGGAGGCCCAATTAAACGGCCATGGCCAAAAACCTGCGAAACGAGCCCTAAATTTTGTTTTTAATATTATAAGAGTACATGGATATTGAAAGTTTCTCTATAGCTTCTGATACTTACCTATAAAAATGAGCTTCATTTGTAATGAGCGACGAGTTCGAAAGATTTTTCTATTTAAATCGAAAGTTTTCTAATCTGATTTCGGCGGAGTTGCGTGATTTGATAATTCCAGAGTTCAAATTAATCCTTCTGATCCGAATTTTTTATCACTTCTTAAATTAACTTCTGATTATTATTACGTTATTTAATTAACATTGATTACCACCAGAGTTACAAGTAGCGTCGAGACCGAAATAAATTTAATTAAAATGAGACTAGGCTGGAATATCCCTCGACCTCTAATTTCGCGGTCTTGTTTGAACTAATTTTCTAAGCTCTTATCGGTAGGGTTCGGATCGGCAAAAATTTGATTTTTTAAACAAATGAATATAGTTTAAAATAAAAAAAAATTTAAGGTGAATTTAAAAACTTAATAAATTATCGAAAAAATACTCGAGAATAAAAATTCTCTTGAAAAAAAATTCTCGAGAGAATTTTGCGGGGATTTTGGAGTATTGAAATTTGAAAACGCAATTTGAATTTTCCCTCAATCGCCCTCAAATTTGATTTGATTGTAATCGTAAAATTTGGGAAATTATAACCTGATAAACAAATAAAAAACTTTCCATAAATTTCCCTTTATATAATTTTAGGTTTCAAAGTCAAAATTTTGAAACTAACTTTCTCATCAATAGTTGGCTTTAAACTTTTTATTGTTATTTGGAATATTTTTTACCACTGATTCATCATAGCCTATGATTCATAGGACTCTTTTTTCCTTTAACTGTCGGTTTACACTTTGACCATTGGTTCCCGGTCCGAACCCTACTTATCGGTCATCTTCGTGATTTCCGATGCTCTCATTGGTCAAACGCGAACGCAGAAGTTGAGGCCCAGAGATAACAATCTTCGATTTAAATATTTATCAGATTTTTTGAATTATGGCCTCATTAAATCAATTTCGAAATTCTACCCTCGTCAATTTCCAAGATTAGGCTTTATACGGCTCTGAAAGCAGCTATATCCTTATTCACACTTTTGTGAATATCCGGCCCTGATTAGGAAACGTAGTGTTTTTTTAAGTAGTAGGCCGGGATATTTACAAAAGTGTGAATAGGGGATATAAGATGTAGAACAACAAACCCCTTTTGGTCTCGAGGTCACTTGAAACCAAGACGGTCTCTAAAATTCTCAAATGATTTTTCCCAAAAAACTAACGTGTTCAAGTCGTTTTGACAAATTGTGAGGTTTTTACAATCACTTATAAACTTTGAAAGGTCATATAAATTCTCAAAGAATTATTATAATTGCTGCCATTTTGTCCATGATGAAGCTGTGAATTATGAGCGGTCTCTTTCGTCATTTGTCTGATGATCGATAAAAAATGCAACGTGCTTGGTAAAAAGGCAGGAAAATCGTATTCGAATATTTTATCGGTTTTCACTGGGAATAATCAGTTTTCTTTTTGACCACAGAGATTATTGTCACAGACAAATTATCTTATAAGACAAACTATTTAAATTTATTAATGGGGTGGTTGAAGCAAATTAGATATTTCTGAATCGGCTTTCCTGAAAAAACTAAGAATGCGAAAATGTTCATTTACAATAGATCGCGAGAAGAGAGTTTAATTGGTGACTTTGAGATAACAAAAAAAATTTCAACTGCACTAACGAGCTCTACGGGCACTAGAAAAGTGCCAAAATCAGTTCTTAAAAAGTTATGTTTGGCTTCGTCTATTAACCGATTCTCATGATTTTTTTTCAATAATCTTTTATTTTCATTATCTTAAGAGTCTCAAGGGCGAATTTGAAATTTCCAGCTAAAACTCGAAATATGAATTTTTTGGTCATTTTCGAAAAATTTCCAAAAAGAAAAGTGCTTCAATCAAAATATATCGTCTTGACGTAAGCCAACTTTCTCTTCTGTGCTTCATTGGCTTTCTTTTGAGCCTAATTTCGGAAAAATTCGAGCACTTTGATTTTTCGAAGATAACCAAAAAAATCATATTTCGAGTTTTAGCTGAAAATTTTAAATTTGCCCTTGTGAGTCTTCAGATAATGAAAATAAAAGATTATTGAAAAAAAATCTTGAGAATCGGTTAATAGAGGAAGCCAAACATAACTTTTTAAGAATTGTTTTTGGAACTTTTCTAGTGCTCCTTTGTGCGATCGAAATTTTTTTTAGTTTTCTTAGTATGACCCACTGAACTCTTTTCTCGAAATCAATCGCAAAATGAATCTTTTTCCATTCCCAGTTTGTTCAGGAGAGCCGATTCAAAAATATGTAATTTGCTTCAACCACCCCCTTAAGGATGATAAACTATTAATAATTATAATTTTCAAGTTTTCAGATAATTAGCGTATCTACCATTCAAATACAGTTTTTTTGCTTAATTTTATGGCGAGTTTTGTGATCGATTTTTTTTTATAAATTGATATCTTTTATAAAAAATGATAATTTATCGAAAAAATCAGATTTATACCCAAAAAATAAGATTTTTTCGAGGTCGTTTGAAATGTTCTTAAAATATTACGTTAGTTAAAGAAGTTAGAAAAAATGACGACCAGTTAAGGGCCTCGGTGCATTTTGACAGATAACGGATATCCGCGGATATGGCTCTTGATGAAAACTTTTTACTGGGTTTAAATATCTTCTTATATACCATCAAAATGGTGTTCATAATCCAGGCAACTTTTGTAATTACAGAATTTTCGAATTATTGCTTTTAAAGAAAATTTTGAGTTCGAATTAAACTTTCCGAATTCGACAAATTATGACAATTTTTTGAAAAAGTTCCGAACTTATGAAAAAATGCCTTTTTGTGTTTAATAATTTTTGCAGTATTTGTTTCAATCAACAAAAAAACTCTTCAATATGGCTACTTTAACTTTTGCGGAAGTGACCACATATTTTTTATATGCGATTTGAAAAATCATACGACACTTTTTGAGATTTTAAGTCGAAACATTTTGGAAATATTTTGAAAATTTGTCTCATTTCTGGTTCAAAATTTTCAAACTTATTTTACTGGAATTCTTATCTGAAAATATTAGGGATGCCTACTTTCACTATATTTAAACATGTCTAAGTTTTGTTTCTTCGCTCTTGTTTATACTTTAAATCATACATTTTTAATGAAAATACGGTTTGCGCGAAATATAGTTAAGCCCTCTTTAATCAAGACTTGAAATTTTTTTATTTCACCGAGACTTGCTAATTTGGTAGCCGACGTGTCGACCATTTCAAATTTAATAAATTAGACTCATGAAAAAAATATTTCTTTCGATGTGCTAAAATTTCGATTTTTTTGTCTGTTTTCAGAAATTTAAACTTTCGATTTTGACTTCAAAATCGTAAATACTAAAAATAAATTTAATTTACGATGGTCGACAGGACCGTATTTTCGGGTTCCTAATTAATAAAAAAATAAATAAATTTTACTGTAATTTAGACACCTTTATTAGTAGCAAACCTAATTAATAAAAAAATAAATAAATTTTACTGTAATTTAGACACCTTTATTAGTAGCAAACGCGCGTTTTTTTAGTGTTGTTTCAAAAGACAATTTATAAAGTAAAAATAATCAATCTGAAAAAATTCAGATTATACAAAATAAGCTCAAAAGTGACAACTTGTATTCAAAAAAGTTTTTATACGAAAATGTTGAAGTGGCAAAACGTTTCCCATCAAGACTAGAAAAAGTGCAAATCTGTCAAAATGCACCGAGGCCCTTAAGTTTTATATCAATTTATTGCCAAAGTGCTCAGACCGGTGTTATTTTGATTAATTGAATTGCATTTTGATTTAGATATTTGAATTACTCGTATGATGTTGTGTGTCTTAAATCCCAAAATTGTGGCTAGATATACTATTAAAGGCCACTCTTCCGGGATTGAAGGTATTCTTTGTGATTATTAATGTCAAATACAGTGGTTGAATACTAAACCCTCCTGACTAATTTTAACACCTCTTTTTTGGGAATATCTCATTTTTCGCATTTGGTATCTTATTAAAGTTGCGGAAAAAGTTGCTCAATTAAAAACGAATGTTATGAAATTAAAAGTTTAACGAGACATAACAACCGTAACTTTTGTTCATCAAACTTTTCCTGATAACTGCATGCCCTTTGTTTTGTCAAAACAAGACATCTGAAAAGGTTGTAAAGGCTGGAGAGCTTTTTTCAAGGGCTCATAACTTTTTATTCCTTCATAACAATCGTATGAAAATTAAAGGAATGATAGATCGTAATCTCTGAAATAAATTTGTATCCTTATTTTTTTAAAGCATGTTCGACCAACTGGTAAATTGATTATTCCATAAGAATTTTACTTTTCATAGAACATGTTTATCGTAAAAATTAAAAAACTAGTTGTTTTGTTTTATCGATTTTAACGCTGAAAGTATTTCAGAAATAACGAAAAGTGCCGTTTTTGCCGCTAAAAGTCGTATTTTTTTAACGTATTTACGAATCTATTTTATACGAACTGAACATTTCGCGGCAATTTATGAAAAATCTGGTAGTTACCGAATTTATAATTTCATGTCATGACTCCCAGGATCACATTTTGAAAATCATCGTATAAAGTTTAAATAAGTACCACACGATTCTTAGGTATAATGTTTCTGGAAACGGTATTATAAACTATGGTCAAATAAAAGACCGTTTTAGTGCGCATAACATTTCTCCATTTTAGAATCCTCAATTACTTATTTATAAATTTTTTGAAAATTTCTCACGATTTTTATATTTCATTTAACTGAACAAGCCATGCTGAGATCAAAAATCGTAAAATTAACTACACTGGACTTCTGGTTTAAACGATATGGACTGCCTTAACAACCCCCTCAATAAGGTTAAGAACATATCACCAACTTATAAACTATCCTGTGACCACTTACAATCCCCCGTAGCAGTTAAAATAAGATGAACCAGGTTGAACTAGACTAATTTTCAGACAAACTTTGGGAGGCTTTTAGTGGTCAGCCACTGTATTCAGATGTTAGATTGTTGAAACAATTTGATGAAATAATAACACGGAATACACAATATTTTAGTTTTTTTCACTTTAAGTTTATACTATAAAATGATAATAAAATAGTGTAACTGTTGTATAATTGATTTTTTAATTCAAATATGTTTATCAAAATGCAATCAAATACATCTCAATCGTTGTGAATACTTTGAAAGAGAATTGAAGTTGTAAACTTACTACTTAAACAGTGCATAAAATATTAATTTCACACACAGTGTGTCACACAATTCATTGCGAAGAAAGAAGATAAGATAACTCTGGTAATTTTTAAAACTGTTCATTTGTTTTTCTCTGGAATATGAAAAATCGTAATTTTTTAAAGTTATGTTTTTATGTCGTATAATTTTTCGAGTACATTCTGATTTTCCTAATCTACCCGGTTTTCATCGCCTAGTGTTTGAAATCAATATTATTCAACTGACTTTAGCCTAAAATTAATAGAGTGTGATTATCTTGTCAAAAATCATATTTTCTTCTTATCGTTGGTTTGGATATTTTTAATAATTTGTTCGTTATCTGATCTGTGAATATCCATTTCGATATTAAGCAAAACTCAGGCTAGATTCGCTAATTGACACAAAACTCTTTTTTCCTTTTTCTGTATCTCATTTATTTCTCACTCATGAAAATAAATTAAACCGAAACGTTAAAATACAATTTTTGATTGCCAACTTAATATATCCGTTCTAATAAAAGGCTTTTATATCATTTAAATAAACCATAAATTTGCAGTCAATATTCGCCTCGGTACAATTAAGAACCTTAGTTAGGGGCCTCGGTGCAATTTGACACATTTGACTTTTTTAATTTGTTTTCTCTTGATGATTTACTTTTTGTCACTTTAAAAATTTCGGATAACACTTTTTACAACGAAAGCTGCCACTTTTGAGTTTACTTGATTAAATCTGATTTTTCCAGATCGATTATTTTTGCTTTATGAATCGTCTTTCGAAAAAACACTCGAAAAACGCGCGTTAGCTATCAAAGGTGTCAAAATTTGAGTAATTTTCAACGTCAGAATCGAAAATTTGAAATTTGGAAAAAAGACGAAAAAACTTTCGATACATTTTATTTTCATCCTGGACATAACAGGGCTTCGATGAATTTCTGCCAAACCGTAGTTTCGTTGCAAAAATTATGGTTCAGAGTATAAATTAAAGCGAAGAAACAAAACGATGGCATATTTGAATAAAGTAAAAAGTGGTATTCTCTATATTCACAACTGATGATTTCAGAAAAATATGTTTGAAAATTTTTTAACAAGAAATGAGGAAAATTTTCAAAATATTTCGAAATATTTTCGACCAATAATCCAAAAATTCTCATATAATTTTGCAAAGAGCATATAGAGAATATGTGGTCTCTAACTCAAAAAGTGACAGTGGCCATTTTGTAGACTTTGTAGACTGGTGGATTCAAAAGAAATCATTTGGAAATAAATTTACCGAAAAATAAGAGAAAGTTTTCATAAATTTCGAAACTTTTTCCAAAAATATCTCAAAATTTGACGAATTCGAAAGGTTAAATTCGAAATCAAAATTTTGTAATAAAGCAATAATATGAAAATTAAAAAGTCACAAAAGATGCTCAGATTGTTAAACAAAACTTTGGTGGTATATTGAAGGGAATATATATACCCAATAAAAAGTTGTTCATCAAGCCCCCATATCCGAATCTGTCAAATAGCACTGAGGTCCTTAAGGGGGTGGTCGTCGCATAATGAGGCTCTGAAAACAAATTTTCCAAATTTTATGGGGGCAGTCTTTTTATCTTCAAACATGGTCAGGAAAGCACTTTTTGAGGGTTCAGGAAATATTTTGTTTGAAATAAGTTAAAATTTTCTTGATTTTTGAAAAATCAAAACACGATTTACGGAAAAAGAAGTCAAAAATTAAGACAAAACTTTCTATACTGATCTGCACAGACTCCTCAGCTGCACATTCCAAAGCTAAAACACATTCTGTACCAATGTGTTTTAGCTTTTGGGTGGTTCTCCGAGAGATTCACGCTTACCAATCAGAGCGCGACTTGTTAGTTTATTAAAGGGCGTTTCAATCTCCCCAGCAAAAATCAAAGCTAAACACATTCGTATATGTTTTTGAATGTGTTACAAATAAATCCAGGGATGATACATTTTGATTGCGACGCTGAAATAGGGTCAAAATACGTTTTTTTGGTGATTCTGAACAAATTCGAGAAAATTGGACAAAACTCTCTATACCGATCTGCACGGACTATTCAGCTACGCATTCAAATAAGTCACGCATGTGTACCTTGAAAAACCAGAGAGGAGATACATTTTGAAAAAAAACGCCGTCAGTTATGTAAGCACATTTCTGATTGGACGAGCCATCCGTCACTTTTGATTTTTTTAAGGATGCTAGATTTTTGTTTTAATATATCAGAAAAAGGTAATATTTGGTCCATCAATTTGTACTTTTGCGACAATTGGCGATTGAAAACCCCCTTTTTTGACTTAAAATGCGACGACCCCCCCGTTATTGGTTGAGGGGATTGTGGGTGCTTTCAGCAGTGTGCTGGGGAGAAATAAGCTTTTTTTAAAACTTAAATGTATTTTGTGAAAATTAAGTGGACATTTATGTTTTTAATTGTACATTTTAGTTCGTAACCTTGAAATGTATGAAAATGATAATTTTTTAAATAATATTTTACATAGCATGAGCCGTTAAATGCATAAAACCTAATTCATGTTTTTACTCTCCATTGATTTATTTCGTGATATCCACGTATCCAAAAATAACATATATTGCCGATATTATTGGTCAGAAAAAAATAAATCGACAAACAATCACTATTTCATGCAGATCTACTGTGCGCCATCATAACATTGATTAGGCTAAAAATTAAATATTGAAATACTTTCATTTAGTGTAGTTTTTTGCTTTGATTATAATTTTTTGAAATTTGAGACTTTTTAATGTCTGGGATTGTTTATTTATAAATTATTTTACGAAAGCAAATCCGATGTTCTAGAACAAGTTATTCGATAGTAATAAACTTTTTTCCTTGCAATCAATTTCTCGTGTGCTGGATGGTCGGATACAGGATAAATAATACTGAATTTGAGACCGGGGTCGAAAATAACTACTGCACCCACAATTTCCTTAAGGCAGTTACATTCAGGGTTTATTTGACACCTGATTAAATAATCTTAAAAAACATGATTTTAGGGTATGGTGGTTCTTACATTTTCTGCATTTTTAATGTAATAAAAATGCACAAAATTGATTGTAATTCATTTAAAAAACCAAATTGACCCGACAAAAAAAATCGAAATTTTGGGATTTTTCAAATTTGTCTATGTATTTTTACAAAGCTCATTTTCGATGATATCATACTAAAAAAATTACTTTCGGTCTACTAAAGTGCCAAATTCTAGAGTTTTACGCACTGTAATCAAATATTTCAAACCTACAATTTTTTTTGTTTTCATTATCGTACTTTCACTAAAATTTTACATGCAAAAAAAATCTAAACCAGGGAGGAGTAGGGTTGACAAGGACGAAAATGGTAAAAATCGGTGGTTTTCAGGGATTCTAGAAAATTTGTGACAAAATTGAGGAAAAATTAGAACCTAGAATTTTTAAATTCACTAAGTTTCTGTATCTGTGATGAATATCAAAGCTTTTAATTAAAAACCAGGGACGACTAGGGTTTTGAAATATGGAAAGTGTGCTGTGTTACAGACATGGTCCAACGACTGTAAGGACAAAAATAAAAATTTCGTCATGCTCACTTTTGAGATTAAGGTGCGATCTACAGAATTTATTTTGGCAAAAACCCCAAAATCTTAAATACATTCTGTACAATAAGTATGTTCAGAAGTCCTAAGATATTTTTCTATTCCACGCATGATCTCCTTGAATATGTAAAATTAGGAACCACGATACCCTCAGGGAGTGGTTGTCGGTTTTTGATACTTAATCACGCCTCAGAATAATTCCAGGGCCGCTATGAGAAATATGAGTATTGTTGTTTGTGGATCTAGCCTTCTAACGATTCCATAGGCTATGGCCAAAGCCTTTGGGTCATAAAGACCAAAAAAATCTTGTTATCATGGTAAAATACCAGTTTTTTGCTAGTGAAATCGAAAAACTATTCAAATTTAGAAAATTCTATATTTGTTTAAATATGATTGCCACCATGCGATTCCTCGGGTCAATTTTTGTTACAACCAATATGATTGCATCATCAATCAATTCCATCAAAGGCTGAAAACAAACTAACAACCATCCCTTAAGAGGGTGGCTGTTGCATTTTAAGGGTTTTTCGATGACCAATGGTCGCAAAAGTACAAATAGTTGGACCAAATATTTCCTCTCTATGATATACTAGTATTTAAAAAAATCTTGCAGTGACGGACGGCTCGTCCAATCATAAATGTGCTTACAATATTAAATTAACCGAACAGAACGTGGACAGGTAATTTCTAGATCATTTAGAAAAATTCTTGGATCTGACTTTCCGACCCTTTCAGAATCAACCAAAAAAACAGTAATTTTGACAATATGACACCTAAAAAACAGAGAGGAAATAGATTTCCAAAAAACAATTTCGTCACTTTTCTAAGCACGTTTCTGAATGGAAAAGCCATCCTTTACTTTTGATTTTTTAGGAAGCAAGTTGTTTGTTTTACTATATCCTCTATTGACACTTTTGTTAATATCCCGGCCCTACTACTTAAAAACACACTACGTTTCCTAATCAGGGCCGGGATATTAACAAAAGTGTGAATAGAGGATATGTATAGAATGTTAAAAAAATCTCGAGATCAACAAAGGAAATTTCTCCGGAGAGAAAGGTTATATTTTGTCCAATGATTTTAACTTTTGCGAAAATTGGCCATGAAAAACCGTTGAAATGCAACGACGACCCTCATTACTGTTATTTATTTACATTTAAAATATTCTATAAGATGGTTATTTCGTTTTCATTGTTCAGGAACAAGAATCATTTAGCTTGGTGAAAATAGGGTTTTACAGGTAATTGACCAAAAATCTGGGCCAATTAAGTGATTGGGACCATTTTATTTCGTCATACCAAATTCCAAAACTAAATATTTCAACCCGAAAAAACACTATTTGCCGTGGGCGCCGCCCCCTGGGCGGGTAAAAAAGTACAAAAAAATTATGAAAAACCGTTCGACGAAAATTCACTTAAAATAGTATGTACGTTTTTCTCCCAAATCCTTCATGCATAGCCGAAAATCAAAATTTTTCAAAGTTTGGTTGAAATTATCTCTTCTGACGTTTAAAAACCCCCTTTGTAGTTTAATACCTCAACTTGAAACGTAATTTTGAGATTTTGTGCTTTTAATCATTTCATCTTAATTGTCCCAATAACCTAATCCAGAAGATTTCGAAAAATATTTTTAATGGTCATATTTTTTCCATCTGACATAGATACTGTTTTTTTGAGCATTTTCAGGTGGTTGTATTGACTGGAACGGATTTTTATTCCTATATGATACAAATAAGGAAATTTGTTACAGTAAAAAAATCCGCCAATGGGGTTGGACTTACCAATTGTGACGCTATCTTCAACCCACGCATGCTGTCCGAATTAATCGAAAATGATCCCTAGTGGGCTTTTAATATCAGACCTCATAACTTTTAGAAGGTGACCAATGAAATCGCGGGATTCTTGAATTAAGTCGACAAACGAGTAATGTGATTGAAAACCGGCTCAAAATTATGACGCCCACTAGGGATCATTTTTGATATAGCAAGGCAAAATTGTAGTTCGTTATCTCTAGAATTATTCTATATTCGATTTGTTACATGACATGTACGACCTACCGGTGATTAAACGTAACCGTGAGCAAACAACAATTGTTAAAAGTGATATTTTTTCATATACGTACCGAAGGATACTTGTTTTCACAGAAGACGGTTAATATTGAGAAACATGCTGCATCTTTTAGGGATTATCAAACTTCGTTTCGACATAATAAGTTTTAATCACCGAGACCGTTTAATTTATTAAGGTGGTAAAAAAACGCAAAAAAGGTTCTTCTTACACTAAGGTAAGAGCGGTAAATTTCTTTTGATTAACATTTTTTATGACGTCTATTCTTAACTACGTCAGAACTTCTGACTCAGGAGGACCCAAGGGGGTCGGTCCATTTTGACAGATACGGATATGGGCTTTTGATAAAAAATTTTATACTAGGTTTATATATTCCTCTCAATATACCATCAAAATAATTTTTCATAATCCAGGCAACTTTTGTAACTACAGAATTTTCGAATTATTACGTTTTTAAAAAAATTTGAGTTCGAATTAAACTTTTCGAATTCGACAACTTGTGAATAATTTTGAACAAAGTTCCGAACATTATAAAATTCCTTATTTTTCGTTCAAAATTCATCTTCATTATTTCTTTCAAATCAACAAGTAACACTCTTTAAAATGGCCACTTTAACTTTTCGCTTATGCTATGGTTTTGTGATTTTTGGTCAAAAATATTTGGCAATATTTTTAAATTTTTTTCCTCGTTTCTTGTTCAAAAATTTGCAAACTTATTTTTCTGATATCATCAGCTGAAAATATTGAGAATACCACTTTTAACTTAATTCAAATATGTTTCTTCGCACTTGTTTATACTCTAAATCATACGGTCAAAAATACGGTTTGAGAGTAATCCTTTAACCCTTGGAATCATAGAGCCGATATATCGGCTCAAGCCTACCTAAAACCTTGTAAAAAGTGCAAAAAAAATGTCACAGAATTTTTTCTTCCGAATATATTATACATAATTTTGAGGTGATTTCGAAAAAAATACTAATTTATTTTTCCGACATTTAGTTCGAATATCACAGGGAGTTGATTTTTGAGATTTTTCGCCGAAGTTTTACTTCTTGAAAAAATATTTCGAAACTAGACATCAAATACAAATAAGAGATAATCCCGTTCTAAGGAGAGTGTTTTGTGCATACAGAACATTAAACAGTAAAATTTTTTCAAATCTTTGGACAGATATTTTTTTGGAAGTGAAATTTCAAAATTTTCAATTTAAGTATTCCATGAAAAAAATTATTTATTATTAAAATTAATTTAATTAATTATAAATTGTCCACACTGTCACTTGATTACTATATAAAATGAGAAACAATAATAAAAAGTGTATTGCACTGCTTTTATTTGGAAAATCAGCCATTTTTCATAGAAATTTGTGATTTTTTCATTTTTTTTTACTTTTTAAAAAATAACTTTTGATTGATGATATATAAATCTTATCGGATTTAAGTGTGACGTAAGGCAGATACTTAGGCGTTGGTACCCATAAAAATAAAATTTGTGAAGACTACGATGAGCACGTATCACGTGATATAATACACCTTGGTTTTCCAACTTTCTTTTCTAGAACTAAAAATCTAAATTCTAGAATTTGAATTGATTGATGCAAAAATATAACTTTTCAACTTCCTATTGCAAGAGTAATTGGAGCTTCAACTACCTTGAGCTTTCTGTAAACTACGTCCAAAGAAGAGCCGATATATCGGCTCTCGTGCCTTGGCGGAATTATTTTTGTGATTCCAGGGGTNCAAGTGAATATCGTTTCTGAACTTCTGATGAAATTTACAACACTTATTGAAGGAACCGGTTTGTGCCATTTGGCACGCAATTTATAAAAATTTTATTTTCCTCAACAAATCTCAATTAAATTTCGGGTGTTATAGGCTACTTTTATTTTGAAAGTCAGGACATTTTTCAATATTTAATCGCAATTGAAGGTCAATTTTTTTTCCAAAAAAGCTGTTTTTATCCATTTTTCATGGAAAAAAAACTTCCATATTGAGGAAATTTCTTCATGTAGATAATTATTCTCCCACTAATTAGTGCATAACACCCTACAATGTCTGAAGTTTATAAATATTGCTCTCAAAAAAAATTCTCACATCGGGTCAAGTTGGAAATGGAGTCATAATGAAAAGTGGTTTTTGATGTTTTTACAGATACTTAAGTATGTAAAAAGTTTAAAAATATAAACGTTTGCAAGTATGGACACTTTCCTTTTAGATAAAAAATAATACAAAAATTTTTCACGTTTTTTTTTCTTTCAAAAATCGCTCCGAAAAAATGTACCAATCTGCCACATCGCTGCTACCCCCTTAAGTGAGTTCAAAAGTGACAACTTTTGTTAGAAAAAGTTTTATCCCAAAATTTTGAAGTAGTAAAAAGTTTACTGTCAAGAGAAATAAAATTAAAAAAATGCAAATCTGTCATAATGCACCGACTCCTAAGGTGGTTTTTAAAATTTTGAAAAAATGGACCTACCGGAAATCCGCCATTACCGGTCAACCGGTCTCAAATTCTGAAAAAAAATTCAGGCGTTACACGCGGAATTTAATTCTCTATCTGCCAATATAGGGTGTCATGGGGTTTCCAAATACGAGAAAGCCGGAAACACCAGATTGTTCCTAAAAAAAAAACCACCTTAACTATTTTCAAAAATATTGAGACTTTCAATTCAGAAATATGGCATGTTTCAAGAAAATAAGCCCTTTTTTCGCATAAAATTTCAAGAAATCAGTTTACGGAGGTATGATAAGTACGCTATGAAAAAAGCTCTGGCGGAGGCGCACACTCTAGAGTCTAGACACTCTAGAGTCTAGACAAGTTATTTGTTTTGAATAAATGGTGCTTAACCCTCCGAAGTATATAAAAAAGTTCCGCCGAAGCATAATACCCTTTCAGAAAGGGCATTTTTTCCTGTATGATCAAGTTCAAGAGTTACTTTGAAAAAAATATATTATACTCTAGAAATATATGTTTAATTCTGAAAAAAAAACGTTTGAAAGCAAGGTTATTTAAACCACGTCGTACTACGTCATGGTAGGCTCCAGGAAATGTAATGTTGATATTCATAACTGCGCAGTGCTTTGTTCTACTTAATACTTTGTCTGATTGACTTTATCTGTTGGGAATCAAAAATTAGTTCAAAATATTCATGAAAAATCAGTTTTAAAAAAAATTGTTAGTTTTCTCGATTTAATAAATTATTTGATTATTTTTACAATATTAAAGCCAAATATGGTTTAAGTGTATCACTTTAGCATGATTTCGCAATTTATTTATTTTTCAAAACATATCAGTTTATCCATACTAAAATCGAAATCGGATATTTTGAAATTTCACTTCCAAAAACATATTTGCTCCAGATATGTCTAATTTTTTTCGCAAATCGTACTTAAAATATTTTTCGAATCCTGATTAATTTTAAATTTCAACTCCAGATTGAAGTCAAAAGTTATTTATTCGGAAGTAAGACTAAGCGAAAAATGGCCTTCCAATCAACTCGTCATAAAATTTGAACCTTATTTTCAGAAAAATTTTGGGTGATATTTTCAGATCCACATCGTTGAGTTTTAAAATGTATTCGGAAGAGAGCTTTTTTAAGTCATTTTTCCATCATTTTTGGCTGATTTAAAGTGACTTTCCCCTTTCAAAAGGGTATATCATATACCGTATATGCCTCGGAGGGTTAAAAATATTTTGACATTCGAGTGCTGCAATTTTGTACGGTTTTTGCAAAATATTTGCAGAGTTGTTCAAAATTTACATTAAAAACCGCTTTTGCTGAGACAAACACGGCAACATGAAACAAAATTTGAAATCAATGGTGCTTGAATAGATACTCTTACTGAGCTGTAGCTGTTCTGTAAAAACGGCAAAAAATCTGCTTACCCCCACTATTGATGACGCCATTAAAAGTATACCTTCCAGGAAGGTCCTTCCTTCACAAGAAGACCATTTCTGAAATTGTTAATATTTATATAATGGAAAATGGCCTTGAAAATCAAATCGTTCAAGGACTGTGCCAATGTTTGCATATGTTATGCTTGGTATTATAAAATGACTCCAATTAAGTCTTTGATAATGATAATAAATCGAAACGTTAGATAAATATATTTTCAAATTAAATAGAGTAGATTTATTTCAATTAAATAAAACAAATTCTTGGGACAGTCCCTGGAACAGTCCTTCAAATCTTTATCAAATTTACTGACTCCTGCTAGCACAAGCAACTTTGAGTCAAGGTCATTTTCGTTAATATAAATAGCAGGGAGAATAAACTTTCAATAGAAATAATGAGAGATATTATTAAAATTATTATCTTGCTGAATTTTGTTCTCTTTGAATTAATAACAAATTTTATTCTGTTATGTTTTGAATCATGTCTTTATGTTCTGGAAAAACTTTTGGATTCAACAAAATTTATTTCGAGAGAACCTGTTATAAAGTCTGCCAAATGTTTACTTTGAACCATTTTTTCAAAAATAAAAAACAAACAAAATTTTAAATGTCATCCAATTCAATTTAGATTACTCATAATCCCTTGTTTTCAGCAATTTGCAAGTTGAACTAGTGCCAATCGGCACATGATATTTATGAAAATTTAATAAACTGAAAAATTTGATATGCTATAAACTCTCTTTTGAAGATTAAAAAAAAGATTTTTGAGCCCACCTAGTTATCGAAGCAAAAACAATTTTGACCAAATTTTGAGCACAAAAGAACTGCCTTAGGTCCGTCATTTTCAAAGTTATAGGAACCTTTTATCGCGTACACATTTTTTGCACCATACCCATATTATTCATATGTACATACGATGAATTTATAGTATATGAATTAAACATGTAAGAATGTTTGTTTTTCTAAGGTAGCTGAAAATTTTATTTCTCCCTAAAAATCATTTCCCGCAAAAGTGCGTGACCAATTTTCAATCGACCATTTTAACGGAGGTGACATTGATTGATCAAAAATCTTAATTGATCAGAAAAAGATTTATTCATCAAAAAAAGTAAGATTCATCTAAAAAATTATTGATCAAAAAATTCATTGATCGAAAAGGTTATTCAAAATTTTGAAATTTTAGATATTTTTTCTTTGTCTCTGAAAAAATTGAACTTTTTAAATTATCCCATCTATATCTAGGGACCGTCAGCTGGGGATTTTTGAAATTTTGAACTTTTTAAAAAAAAATTTCCAAAAAATGCTCATATTTTGTTCTCTAGCGGCGCCTGCAGGCATTTTTGAAATTTTTAAGGGTCATTTTCGGTTTCCTTGGTATCGATTTACCCGAGAAAAAAAATAATTCTGAAATTGGGTATCTTTTCAAAAAATCTAATCCCCAGCTTACGGTCCCTATCTATATTCCTTTATCACTTTTTGGTTAGATTGCGTAGCCACTACTTCTATTAACGTGTGATTTTAACGTTGTGGCTACGCATTCTAACCAAAAAGTGATAAAGGGATATCGTATGATCCCAATGCCGGAAAAGCTCCCCAGAAGAAATTAGAAAATTAACAATTATTTTTAGGATCAATAAACTTTTTTTTTGATCAATAAAAAGTTCTTTTTGATTAATAAAACTAACTTTTTGATCAATAATACTTTCTTTTTGATCAATTAAACTTTTCATGAATAAATGTTTTTTTGATGAATAATACTATTTTGATCAATTACGATTTGTGATCAATTAATAACATCTCTTTTAACGTACTGCAAACAAACTTCTAAACCTATAAAGCTCTTTGTGACGTAGAGCGTATAATACGCTGCGTATTGCATTATAATCGACCTTCTTGGAATGATCAAGACGATCATAAGAGTATGCACTATTTTGAAAATTTTCTCTGCCCACACAATTTTTGTGAACTCTAGATTTTAAATTTGTGAAGTCTTGAAACTTACTTTGAATGTGTTTTAAAAAACCTAAAACATGTTAACGCGAAACATAAATTAATAAAAATATAAATATGAAATTTCACACGAAACTGAAGTTTTGATATGAGAGATCAGTTCTTGAATATAAATGCTAAATAAATTATAGCTCAGACGATTTAGTTAAAATTTTGTGATCAATTGATAAAGATGTTACCCTGTTTGACCAGTATAATGCGCGGCACTGTCTGAATACACGGGTTTAGAGTATAATGTGAGTTAAGTCTTAAGCTTGTTCTTATATAATTTTGTACTCATGATTTATTTTAACTAATTTCTTTGGCCCCGTTGTCTTGATAGATGGATTATCAACCCTCAGAGAACAAATCCTAGATATTGGAAAATTCGGATTCTGAACATTTGATCGGTTGATTCCTCTCAAATCTGCCCAATGAACTCGACCCTTTTTGAAATTCAGGGTTTTCATTGGTTGCTAGTATCCCGCGTTGTCTGTATCATTCAAATATTTACGGTCTGTAATCCATATACAGGGGGGCAATAGCTCCGGCCCAATATTGCCGAATGTGCTGATATTGCCGAATTTAAGGGAGTATACGACTCTGATTTAATAAAGACCTTAGAAACATGAAAAATGTTCCAAATTGATACGATGTGATAATTAACTTTACTAAGAACCCAATCATCAAAAAAAATCGAAAGTTTCGCATTTTTTTTATTTTTCCCAACTTTTCGTGTAGGTTACCATATATTTCTTATATGGTCTTTGAAAAATCATATGACATGGTTTTTTTTATTTTTGTTTAAAATATTTTGAAAATTTTCCTCATTTATCGTTAAAAATTTTTCTGACTCATTGTTCTGGAATCACCGGCTGAAACTATTAATAACGCCAACTTTTATTTCATTTAAATATGCCCTCGTTTTGTTTCTTCGCTCTTGTTTATACTCTGAATCATAATTTTTTTCAACGAAAGTACGGTTTGGGAGAAATCCATCGAAGCACTCTTTTATCAATTAATTGAAGTCACTGAAACTTACCGAATTATGAAGCCGACACATCCACCATTGGAAATTTATTTTATTTCACTCATAAAAAAAATATTTCTTTCGATGTGCTTAATTTTTTTTTTTTAATTTACAATTTTGACGGACAGACATGTAGAAATCGTATGAAAACAAATTAAATAAATTTTAAATGGTGGTCAAGACCGTTTTTAACGGCCACTATTTAATAAAGAAAATTTTCACCGTAATTCTGACACCTTCGATAGCAAACGCGCGTTTTTTGAGTGTTTTTACAAATAGCGAATAATAAAGTAAAAATAATCTATTTGAAAAAAACAGATTGTACGAAGTAATCACAAAAATAACAACTTGTGTTATAAAAGGTTTTATTCGAAAATTTTGAAGTCGCAAAATATTTTCCGTCAAGAGAAAAAAAATTGAAAAAGTGCAAAGCTGTCAAAATGCACCGACACCCTTGAAAAAGAAACAGAAATTTCCGTCTTTGGAATATATCCCTTTATCACTTTTTGGTTAAAATGCGTAGCCACAACGTTAAAATCACACGTTAAAAGGTGTAGTGGCTACGCATTCTAACCAAAAAGTGGTAAAGGGATATGTGGAAAAAAATATCTTAAATCCGGGAACAGGGCCAATTTTTAGTAAATGATACTGAATTTTTGGCCTGATTTTCTAAAAATGGTCTTTCTTAACGGATTTTAGATATAATTATGAATACAAATATTTCACGTTTTGTTTATTCAACATAATAAAATGTAAAGATTGGAAACGAAAAATACATCAGTTTGAACTTGACAGTTATTTAGAACAACAAAAATTTGGATGCAGTTTCTGAGCATAAAAATTTATTTGTTCTAGTGTCAATTCTCGAGAAGAAAATGAAGAAGGTCTAGTCTTTTTTAGCGTTGAAACTGAGACGCAGTATGTTTATGTAGTATGCCTCTGTTTGAATACGTTTGATATACTTTTTAAAATCGAAAATTATGATTTGAGTTATTGGAAATGTTAAGAGACAGCATAGTTTTAAGAAGAAAAATGTTAAACAGTTAAGTTTGGGCATTATTCATTTTTCAAATATGATATTTTTTTCAATTCAAAAAATTGTTTTTTATCCAACGTTTCGGTTTATTCCATTTTCAATAGAATGGATGAAACGTTGAATAAAATACAGTTTTTAAAAACCTCAAGAAACTCTACAATTTAAAAATATGAGGCATACTGTATGCCCTATATTTTAAAATTGTAGAGTTTCTCGAGGTTTTTCAAAACTGTATTTTATTCAACGTTTCGGTTAATCCATTCTTTTGAAAATGGAATAAACCGAAACGTTGGATAAAAAACAATTTTTTGCCGCATACACGGTAAAGTTAACAGCATTAAGAGTCTTAATTTGAGACGTTCAACACCTTTGAATATCACAGAATGAAAACGAAACGTTAAACATACAAAAATAAAATGATAGTTGTTTTTGAACAATATTTTTTCTAGATTTGGTCTCTTCTTTATTAAGAAAACTGAACGCAAACAATGTTAAATTTTAACCTATATTTTGCATAACTGAATGTACAAACTATTATATTAATGTAGAAACTTTTGGTACAAAAGGCATCAAGGGCTTCCCCGGATATGTGTCTACAAGGCGTCATTCATTGGCCGGGTAAATCAAACAAAATAACTGCGCCCACGCTTTCAAATGACGCGAATCCCCGATTTCTAACGTATTAAAACATCATGATGTGATGATTGTTCAGCAGAAAATAACACATGAAAAAAAATAGATCATCACTTGTAATTTCGAGACAAAAGACGTTACTTATGCTCGCCTCCACGCGGCGTGGACCACGCCCCAGTAATCGTGCTCAAGAAAACATGCTTTCGTTGATGCCCAAACTTAACTGTAGTAAAACACTTTGACGAACTAAGTAATGTGTTCGTTTAAATGTTCATAATTATCGACTTCGTTAGGTTATTTGATATCACTGAAATTTAATAAGACATTTGTTAAAAACTCTTATCAGAGGATATGGACCTTTGTTACAGAATTTGCCCTTGAAATCATCGACTGAAGTATCCCAAAACATGGCACCACCTAAGCCCTCATCATTTATGAATTTGCAGCGATGTTGCAGAGTTTGTTGATTTTCATAGCCAACCCACTCTTTTTGATCAGTACTTTCATAAAGAATAAATAAAATAATCTAGAGTAGCCTGTTAAGTCATCATCATTGGTACACCAATAACTTATGAGCCATTACTTATGGGCTATAAGCCTACTACAGTGGTTTACCACTTTAAGCCCTCTACAGCTTTTGCAAAAAAGTGAGGTTTTTAACTGTTGTTTTGAGTTCGAATTTAGCTTTTCGAATTGGTTAAATTTCGTGAAATTATTGAAAAAAGATCAAAATTCTGAAAATTTTCCTTATTTTTCTTCCTTTTTTTTATAAACGAGAAAAACTTTTAAGCTTCGACTTTTTGCGTGAATAGGCATATATTTCTTATATGATCTCAAAAAAATCATACATTTCCAATATATTATGTGTTTTTTGACTACAATGCTAATATTGGGAACCACACTCAAATTTATTACGTGATATTATAAAAACACTATTTAATCTTACGGGTTTTGCATCGCGTAGGTTAGACACCTGACGGGGTGTCACCCGTTAACAGGGCGATGTTCAAAATGTTAATAGTGTAAGTTGAAAAAAGGCAATCTACTGTTATTCAAATCCTTGGCTATAAGCATACATAGATTTCAGGTCGTCGTCATAAACTGCTTTCCAACCATTTTCAATATTTTGACAAATTTCATAATATCCCAGAAAACCACTTTCTCCGGTATAAGCTCCTTGAGTTCCACCCCCTGAAGCAGGTGATCCAGGAGTGAAAGAACTACCAGATACTTTGAACGATCGCCCATACGAAGGAAAACCGAGTACAAGCTATTAGAAACATCATTTCTCAGTAATTATTAAGATAAATGTTGACCGATTTAAAGGTAATTTCTGTTTTCATTGGGAAAATTTCAGATTAATCTTCACTTTTTATTCCCTGAAATTTTCCCATTTTCACTCTCAAATTCGTTGAATTTACAAATAGTTGCTAAAAATATTAAAACGATCGATGGTTATTTAATTTTATCCTGATAAAAAAATTTCAAGACTTATTTTTAAATCAATATAAGTAGAACTTATTAAGTAAATCTTCAAAATAAGTGAGAAAACTTTCCATAATCATATTTTCTGACTTTCAAGACAAATTGAGAGAATCATTACGGTTCAAGCGTGTAATAAAGTTTGAGAAAGTTTTGTTGTCGTTTTGTTTATATTTTTGATTTTAACAATTGTTTAAGGGTTGAATAATTTTTTTCAAAAATGATCTGTGTCAAAAAATTATGTCAAAAGTTGGGTATTAAAGATTTTTCAAAAAAGAATGTATTGTTCGAAGTGTGAAAATGAGCCTGCCCGCTATGATAAAGAGATATTGTGAAGTACTTGGTGTCATGAGTAATAACTTGTGAAGTAAAGTACAAGTAAACTTTTTGGTCAATTAAAGGGGTTCATTAAGGATACTTTATTTTCATAAATTTTATTATTTTTCGGTGTCTTCATTTTAAAAAATCTAAATTTATAATTTTCAGAATATTCGAAATCAGGTTCGTTTAAATTTTTTTATGATCTGTTCAATTTTAATTGTGCTAAAAAATATAATGTACCTTATTTCTCGGACATCCTCCATCAATCCAGGTATTTATTGCTGATGAGACGCAATTTGTCGGATTATCAAACGCTGGTGCGTAAAATTGACTATGATGCCCTAGTTTATCTTCCCATTGTCCATGCAAATCATAAGCCATCAAATGAATGAAATCTAGAGATTTTGAAATTTTGGATATTTCATAGGCAGAATCAACAGTTGCTTTACCTGCAGCAACTGCAGCTGTTAAAAGTAACTGTGGATTTCCGGTTGATTTTGACTCTTCAATAAAAGCGTCTTTTAATTCTTTGCAAATCATCGAAAATCGTTGCTTATCACTAGCTGGAGAATCCCTGGTCCCCGGATATTCCCAGTCCAAATCTAAACCATCGAATCCATGAGTTCGGAGAAAGGCTATTGAATTTTTAATAAATTCTTGTCGGTTCGTTTTCGTTGCGACCATGAGTGTAAATGGCTATAATAGTTATATATATTGTACGTACTCGTTAGTTAAATGAGAAATTAAAATTTTAAGAAGGTTGAGAATCTCAACTTGAGATATGGAGATAGCTATCAGGATTTTTGATAATTTGATAAAAATATTTCATTTATTTTTGACGGTAAATGTTAAAAAATTATTTGGGATTGTGAGTGTAGAATGTTGAAAAAATTAAGGAAGATATAAATTGTCACACACAAAATTTTTTGACTTCATTCTTGCCAGTGCTGACAACGCCGAAAATGCCAACATGGTCGAAATTGCGTGGATGTTTGAGGTTCTTATCAAAAATTACTTGGAGTGCGTCATGAATAACGTCATATTTCAAAGATTCTTTCCAAACTCTACTTTTTTGTATTTGTATCCTATCGCGTTTGGTGGAGTACAAAATCCTACACATCAAGGTATTTCACTTCATTTTAACTAATCGTAAAACTCCTTAAAATTGATTTCTCTGGCTGGAAATTTAGCCACATAGCTATGTGACATAACGCTTTTAGGGAAGTTATAAGATTGGCTTTTTTGTAAAACAAGCCCTTTGCTTGCGTAATATATTGTCGAAACTTTTTGCATGCATGCACTCCAAGACACATAAGCGAGACAGGGAGACCTTAACCAAAACGGTTAATCTATCTCGGAGATAGTATCTCCTCTTAGGTTATACTTTAAAATAAATCTGAAATTCAACATAACTTATAGAGTGTTATTTTCAAAGTATGCTATATTCTCTCTAGAATATGCAGTGAACCACCGGTTTTCGACATTTGTCGTCGGAAAATCTATCTTCTCCTTGGTTATATTTTGGAGTTCACCCGAATTCCAGCAAGTATAGAACGAATAGAAACACCTTCAAGAGTGTTTTTTTAATTATCACCTCAAACTGATAATATAAATTTTTGAAGATCACGTGAATTAATATCCAGAAAAAATGTGCTTTAATTTTAAGCTACGGAAAGACTGATCAAAAAGTTGTCAAACGTCAAAGTGATATTTTGAAGTTTGAGTGATTAAATTAAAGCAAACCTTATTTTCATACTTCATTTTGAAAATGAACTTTATTTCGAACGACGATACGTTTAAAAAAAAATCCCAATATACGTTTTAAAGAAAAAAGTGCCAATTTCGCCGAAAGTGCCCAATATCGCCGAATTTCAAAGGGACAAAATTTTGGCGATATTGGCGATTCTTCTGTAAAGGGCAGTTAACCTTCCGAAGCATATAAAAAAGTTCCGCCGAGGCACAAAAGCCTTCCAGGAGGCTATTTTTTGAGCGTTATTTACAGAAAACTCTTATAAGATCAACCTTCAATTTTTCATTCATGATCAAGTTGAAGAGTAAAATTTTTGAAAAAACAATTTCATATTCTAGGAATTTTATGTTTTATTCTAGAAAAAAACGTTTGAAAAGCAAGGTTAATCAAACAACGTGATAACATCTTATGGTAGGCTCCAGGAAATGTATGTTTATCTCAATAACCGCGTGTTCTGTTCCACTCAATACTTTTGTCTGATTGAGTATATCCCGTATTCACACTTTTGTAAATATCCCGGCCCTACTACTTTAAAACACACTACGTGTCCTAATCAGGGCCGGGATATTTACAAAAGTGTGAATAAAGAATATCTGTTCAAAATCAGAAAAAATTATCAAATAAGTTCAAAATATTCATGAAAAAATCACGTTTTTTAGAAAAAATTGTTAGTTTTCTCGATTAAATAAAAGTATTCGATGATGATTACAATATTAAGGCAAATATGGTATACGAGTGCAACTCTGGCATGAATTCACAAATTATATGATTTTTAAAAACATATCATTTTATCCATACTGATATCAAAATAAGATAATGATATCAAATAGATATTTTGAATTTCACTCCCAAAAATATAATTTTGCTCAACTATGTCCAGAAGGCTAATTTTTCTGGCAATGTACTCCAAACGCTTTCCTAAACCGCTTATTAGAATTTAATTTCAATTTAGATCAAAAACATATTATTCGGCAAGTAAAACTAAAGCAAAAAATCGGTCTCGGGTCATCTTCGCTTCTGAACGGGAACTCGATTTTTGGGGGTTCCTGCTTTTTGTTTTGAACGGGAACTCGGTCAAACAGCGAGTTCCCGCACAGAGAAAATGGAAAACGGGAACTCGCAAACAGCGCGGTTCCCGCAAAAAAATAATTAACGAACTTTCAGCTTTTGATTATGATTCATTTTTTTTACTATTAAAATATTTTTCTAGACGTAAATTTATTATTGAAATTAAATATTTTCATTTCAATTTCCATTCGAATATGAATGAATATTGAACAGAGGATGAGACGAAACATACACTCCTGAAATGAAGATATGACGCGAGACCAATTCATTCCATTGGTATTAAATTTTTTCCAAACTACTTCCTTTGAAATGTGTGCTTCGAATCAACTTTGGAGGTCCCAACTTCAAGTGTGATTTTCACTAATTCTCTAGGTACGAAAATGTATGGATATTGGAATATTATTCAAAATTATTATTAAATATCTAGAATATATTTTTAACTGTGAATTAAAAAACAATATCAACTAAAAAATACTTTAGATTCTAATTATTGAATGGAATACAGTTGAACCAAGGAAATGAAAAATATCTGTGTGATAGAACAGTATTCAAACTCGAAGGTATTACAAAAATCGAATGGGGGGCCAATATGGCAATTTACAAGTGACGAAATGTGCTTTATTATATTCTTAAATACAACTAAAAATGCTGAAATTACGTTGTAAACAAAGATTGTTTAGCAAGCATACATTTGTGCTTGGACAAAAAAATGTATACTTTATCCGGGAAGATCAGTAATAACTCTTGATAAAACAACCCAAACGTGTTTTAATATTAGCATTTATGAAATCACGATGCCAAGGAAATATATGTGAAATAGATGCTGTTCAGGCTGGGTCACATAATTAAAATTGAATTACAAATTTTGTAATAAGGAGGCAATATTAAGAAATTTAACTTCATAAACTATATCTAAAATCCTGCCTAGTAGTAAAAATTTTATCACTATGTCACTAATAGAGTATCCAGTATTTTAATTGGTCATTTTTCGAGATCCAGTGAGTTTCATTGGTCACTTTCTATATTTGTGACGTAGTGAATAATTTTTACAACCAGTAAGTTTTTAGAATACCGGCCGTGGTCACCTTATCAAGAGGTAAAATAAATTTTCTGATTATGTCACGATTCATCAATGAACAATTTGACTTGGAACCTTATCAATTGGACAGGTATTATTCAATACATCAATTTTTAATAATCAAGTATAAATAAACAAAAATCAAACAGTGGTTCTCGCGCAAAATGGAAACCGGAACTCGTCAAACATCGAGTTCCGCACAAATAGAACGGAACTCGTCAAAAAATGGAAACGGGAACTCGTCAAACACCGAGTTCCCGCACAAAAAAATAAATGCGGGAACTCGCCAAAAAGTGGGTTCCTGCACAAAAGCGGGAAGAGTGACCCCCTACCAAAAAATCGCTTTTCAATCAACTCGTCATAAAATTTGAACCTAGAATCCAAAAAAATTTCAGGAAATATTTTAAGATTCAAGTTGTTGAATCAGAAGGATAAGTTTTTGCGGTCCTTTTTCTATCATTTTTGGCTTATTTAAAGTGACTTTAGCCTTTCAAAAAGCTATATCGATATGCCTCGGAGGGTTAAACAATAGAGATCAGTAGGATGATTATAAAATTAATGCTCTTTTTGATGCCTTTTTGGCTTTAAATTTACATAAATTACCTTAGTTCCGTGAGTCCAACCTCCGACAGCAAGTGTAATTTTCAAAGCTGGATTTGTTTTTCTCAGGTTCATCATAGATGGATATAAAATACTTTCATCATTCCATTCATATGGTTCCAGAGTGGTTGGAGTATTTATTGGGATCTAAATGTGTGAAACTTAGGCTGAGATGTTTCGGGACTTTCAAGTTGACTGGATATCAATAATTGTGAGAGAAAAACAAGTTTTGTTTAAAATTTTTTAGAGATCACGATAATAATCGGAAATAATCAATATTTTTCTAAAAATTTGGGTATCAGGTTGTAAAACAACGACCTGATGAAAAAAAAGAGGTTGTTCCTGGTGCTGAAATCGATAGTATCACGAAAACTCTCGAGTGGGTGTCAAAAATTAAATATGATTTATTTAATTTTGGTCACAAGTTTGAGCAAAAATTTTTTCGATATATAAACAATTTTATATCAATTATTTTTGTATAGTTAACAATACTTATCTTGAGAACATCGGCCTACGGTCGCTTCTCTAACCTACGCGATGCGCAGAAATTTAAGATCAATGAGCGTCCGTCATTGGCTAACAACTTTCGCTCCCGAATTACGCCCATTGGTCTAAAAATCACGCAGCGAACTTTAAGCTAATCGCGTAGGTTAGCAAAGCGATCGTGGGGCGATGTTTTCAAGATTATAACTGTATGATGAATTCTAGACAAAAAATAAATTACCTTTGCAAATGCATATACATAATGAGTACATAAGTCAGACGGCAAGTCAGAAGGTAGATGTTTTCCATCGCCATTTCGATACTGTGCCCAATTTGTGAAATAGCAAACAATAACTTTGTCGGTTTTCATGGTTATTGGAGGTGCGATAGTTGCGACACTATTAGCTTCACTTTGTTTGGTGGTTCTTTAAATCGAGATCAGAAAAAAATTAAACACTAATAAAGATATTATTAGCTCCAACACATAGTATAACATTATACGTGTTTACTCACCTTTCACCAAAGAATATTTCTTATTGGTCTAATAATCTCTTTGCTTTATGACATACAATCCTGACTTGTCAAACCCTGGGTACAAACCAGGAGACAAACGACGTCGATCTGCTATCACACTAGGTTGAATCAGTGCTGCAGCATGTTCAACACCGACTATTGTTAGAAATTCTAGAAGTTTTACTTGTTAAGGTTACTACAAATTAAGTTTATACTTTCAATATCGAGCGAGGTAAATTATGTCTTGCCCTTATCGATCACATGCTTTTAAAAGCAAATTAATTAGACAAATGATTTTTCGGGGTATTTCGAGGAAACTTGCGCGCCTGTAATGTTTTCACCGCCTCACTTTGATGACGCAAATTTTGCAGCAACCGCCGAATTGGAGTGTAAAAGTGAGCTGCCGAATTGTAGTGTAAAAGTTCTGGTGGTTACTTAATTTTATATAAAAATGGTTCGAAATCAAAGCGAGATTAAGCTTTAAAAAACAGCTTTCAAAAATAAAAATTCATGAAAATCCCTGAAAAATATTCAAAATAAAAAAATTTTCAACAATTATACATCAAGGGCATTCTGTTTTTTCCGCAGTTTAATCAAATATTTTCTATCCCCAACTTGATTGAACCAAACAACTGCTCAAAAGGCGAATAAGCGGATACTTTCCTTCATCGCAAAACTGTCCTGTGAAATCATCAGTAGAAGTGTCCCAAAACATGGCACCGCCGAAGCCTTCATCATTTATTAAATCACATCGATGTTGAAGAGAATCTCGATTTTCGTAACCGACCCATTCATTCGTTTGAGTACTTTGGTAGAAGATATATGTCAGAAATGATGGTCCAAAAAATACATCTTAGATTCCGAGCAATTGGCGTAATAAAGTGTCAGCATCATATACTAACTACTTTATGGAGTTAAATCATTACTACTTTAACATCATTAACTTTGGAAGCTCCAAATTGAGAGGGCTCCTGCACCACTTGAGTGGGGCGACTTTGAGCCCTCATAACGGATAACTACATTTCATGAAAAGCCGTGAATTATTTTATTTTTGTAAAGATAGCCCAACTAAGCGAGTAATCGATCAGATTTTAAAATTTTTATTTAAATCGGGCGAAACTGAGCAGCAAAGATTGGGCTTTGATCACTTACTGGCATTGAAAACAGGATATTTTCAAAAACATGTCTTTCACTTTCCCACTCATTAAGACCTTGGCTTTCACAATTTAATTTTTGATTTTCAATCTATCTTCCCGTTTTCTCATATATAGACGATTAGCAGCGCGAGTGATCAAAAAACGCGAAAAAAGTTCCAGTTTGTGACAAAATATTTTTTGAGAATGAACAAAATCTTTCCGCTTATCACCAAAAAACCACATTTCAGAAAAAAATTGTC
>SCLH01000253.1:559087-632747 GCA_004367855.1 Oikopleura vanhoeffeni | reverse complement strand
AAAAAAAAAAAAAAAAAAAAAAAAAAAAAAAAAAAAAGGTGTTTGTGGTACGCCTTCAACAAAAGTGGTAAGCGATATGGTTGGAACAAAAAATATCTTAAATCCGGGAACAGGGCCAATTTTTAGTATGTACTGAATTTTGGCCTGATTTTCTAAAAATGGTCTTCTTAACGGATTTTAAGATAATAATTATGAATACAAATATTTCACGTTTTGTTTTATTCCAACATAATAAAATGTAAAGATGGGGAAACGGAAAAATACATCAGTTTGCAACTGACAGTTCATTAGAACAACAAATTTTGGATTGCAGTTTGTGAGCCATGAAAATTCTATTTGTTCTAGTGCACTTCTCGAGAAGAAAATGAAGAAGTGTCGAGTCTTTTTTAGCGTTGAACTGAGTGCAAGTATATTTATTGTTAGTATGCCTTTGTTTGAATACGTTTGTATAATTTTTAAATCGAAAAATCTATTTATTTGAGTTTATTGGAAAGGTTCAGAGCAGCATAGTTTTAAGAGGAAAATGTTTATACAGTTAAGTATTTGGGGGCAAGTTATTCATCTTTTCAAATATGATAGTTTTTTTTCAATTCAAAATTGTTTTTTATCCAAACTTTCGTTATTCCATTTTCCATGAATAGAATGAAACGTTGAATAAAATACAGTTTAAACTCGTGAAAACTCGTCACATTTTAAAATATGAGGCATAATGTATGCCCTATATTTTAGAGTTTGCTCAGGTTTTATTCAAAACTGTATTTTATTCAACGTTTCGGTTAATCCTTCTTTTCAAATGGCAATAACGACGAACGTTGGGATTAAAACACTAATTTTTTGCGCATGACACGGTAAGTTAACAGGCTTAAGAGTCTTAATTGAGACGTTCAACACCTTTGATTATCAAGAATGGGAAAAGCGAAACTTTAAACATACAAAATTATAAATGATAGTGTTTTGAACAATATTTTTTCTAGATTTTGTCTCTTCTTTATAAGAAACTGAAGCGGGCAACAATTGTTACATTTTAACTATATTTTGCATAACCTGATGTCAACTATTATATTAATGTAGAAACTTTTCGTACAGAAGCATCACGGGCTTCCCCGATATGTGTCTACAAGGCGTCACTTCATTGGCCGGTTAAAATCAAAGCCAAAATAACTGCGCCCGACGCTTGCAAATGACGCGAATTCCGAGTTCTACCGTATTAAAACTCATGATGTGATGATGTTCAGCAGAAGTACACACTTGAAAAAAAATAGATCTCACTTGTAATTCGAGACAAAAGACGCTTACTTATGCTGGCCTCCACGCGGCGTGGACCACGGCCCCCAGTAATCGTGTCAAGAAAACATTGCTTTCGTTAATGCCCAAACTTAACTGGTACAAGCTAAGTTGGGGTGTTCCATGGTTAGAGATCCACATTTGGGATATGTCTTATAGACGCCTGTTTTATTTTCAATCAATGAATATTGCTGACTCTAGTTTTAAGGAATCATCACAATCATGACCCAACCTAACAAATTATATTGGCGTAGGCCCCAACTTTTAGGCTTGTTCAGTAAAACTGGCGAACTAAGTTGTCGTTCGTTTAAATGTTCATAATTATCCGAACTTCGTTTAGGTTATGTTTGATTATCACTGAAATTTAATAAGACCATTTGTTAAAACTCTTTCAGGCGATAGGGACCTTTGTTACAGATTTGCCCTTGAAATCATCGACTGAGTATCCAAAACATGGCCACCACCTAAGCCCTCATTCATTTATGAATTTTGCCAGCGATGTTGCAGGAGTTTGTTGATTTTCATAGCCAACCCATCTTTTTGATCAGTACCTTTCAGAAAGAATAAATAAAATAATCTAGAGTAGCCTGTTAAGTCATCACTCATATGGTACACAATAACTTAATGAAGCCATTATTATGGGTTATAGCCTACTACAGTGGTTTAGCACTTTAAGCCTCTACAGCTTTTGGCAAAAAAAGTGAGGTTTTGTACTGTATGATGTTTCTGACGTTGATTTGCTTTTCGAATTGGTTAAATTGTCGTGAAATTTATTGAAAAAAGATCGAAATTCTGAAAATTTCCTTATTTTTTCTTCCTTTTTTTTATTAACGAAGAAACTTTTAAGCGTTCGACTTTTTTGCGTGAGATAGGCATGATATTTCTTATGTGATCTCAAAGAAAATACTACATATTCCAATCATTTTATGTTGTTATTTGACTACAATGCTAATATTGGGAACACACTTCAAATTTATTACGTGATATATAAAACACTATTTTAATCTTACGGGTTTTGCGATCGCGATAGGTTAACACTGACGGGGTTGTCACGCCGTTAACAGGGCGATGTTCAAAATGTTAATAGTGTTAAGTTGAAAAAGGCAATCTACTGTTTATTCAATCTTGGCGTATAAGCAGTACATAGATTTCAGGTCGTCGTCATAACTGCCTTTCCAACCATTTTCATATTTTGACACAATTTCATAGTTATCCAGAAAAACAACTTTCTCCGGTTATAAGCTCCTTTGAGTTCCCACCGCCCTGAGCAGGTGATCACTTGGATGAAGAAACTACCAGATACTTTGACGATCGCCCATACCGAATGGAAACCGAGTACAAGATATAGAAACATCATTTCTCATTAATTATTAGATAAATGTTGACCGATTTAAGTATTTCTGTTTTCATTGGAAAAATTTTCAGATTATCTTCACTTATTTTATTCCCTGAATTTTCCCATTTTTCACTCTCCAATTCGTTGATTTACGAATATTGCTAAAAATTGTTAAACATCCAGGTGGTTGATCAGATTTTATCCTGGATAAAAAAAATTTCAAGACTTATTTTTAATATGCTAATATAAGTGGACTTATTAGTTTATCTTCAAATAAGTGGAGGAAACTTTCCATAAATATATTTTCTGACTTTTCAGACAATGAGAGAATCATTACGGTTTTCAGCGTGTAATAAAGTCTGAGAGAAGTTTTGGGTCGTTTTGTTTATATTTTTGGATTTTAAAATTGTTTTAAGGGGTACAGTTCAGGTTTTCAGATTTTCTTAAAATTTGGGACCTAACTAGATTCGGGGTAAAAAAATGACAATGGGAAATATCTATTTTTTATTTTTAAAGTCAGTTCGCGGCCAGGCGTCGCCCTTCGAAGTCCGTCAAACTAAAATCACATCTCCTCCCTGAGTTTCTCGGATCGGAGAATTTTGTTTGCAAAATGATCCTCAGAAAATTAATCTTAAATTGACCGATGGAAAATTTTAAATTTAATTCTGGTTCGTTGAGATAATTTTTTAATCTTCCAAAATAAAAAAAATTTCAAATTTTACAATTGCCAGATTAAAGATCAGCCTTGATACATCTCTAATATCAAAAAAATTGGAAATTCGATGTCTGGTTATCAAGAAAATGTGTTTTGAGTTTTGAGCTATCTTAATTAAGTAAGTTTAATCTTAACGAATTATTCGAATCTTCTTTATATGCTGGAACAGATCATAGTCTGACTTTTGACCTTGAGGGAAATTCGAGTTAAAATTTGCTGATAGGTTTTTTTTCTTGTTCTATTTTTGGACATTTCTTTAGCTCGTTCGGCAATATTTGTTTCATGTTCGGCCATTATTCAAATTATCCAAAAGAATTTTCAGTTCAACTTATTTAAATTTTCATGCAGATTGTCCAATTCATGTTCGTGTGGTAAATTTAAATTATTCGAGGTATGCAAAATCTTTAAACTTACCGAATTTATTTGGTTTCTCGTTTATATTTTGAAATATGATGAATTTGGAGTTTCAAAAAGAAAATTGATTCGATTATTAGGAAGTTGAAATCCAGTGTCTAATGGACTATCAGGTTCTTATTTCTATTAGGGATTCTCTGAGTTCACTTATCTATCTGGTTGAGCTATCTCCCCCTCGAACTTTCCCACGCCTGATCCTTTGAAGTTTCGTAAATTTACCAAACCGAGATTTCCGCCGTTTTTTAATTTTTGCATTTCTTTAAAAAACATGAAAATACTTATTGTATAAGGGATGTTTTATGGAAAGGCGACTCCAAAACATTTATTTTGAATCTTTTGATTAACGAAATATGTGAGTTTCAACTCACTCAGCAGGCCATAGTTCGCTAAAAGCTGCGATTTTTGATAAATACAAATCCAGAAATTTATTTTTGCGCGGCGTTCGTACTTTTGAAAAACTTTTTATGCGCGGATTACTAAGCAAGTTCCCAAGAATCCTTAGTTATTAACTTTTTCACAGAGTAATCGGGCAAATAAGATGATCGTAAAATAAAAAGATAAATGATTTTATATATAATTTTATCGAAGTCGACGGGTAATATAGAGAAAACCAAAAAAATATTTTTTAAAATCCAACATCACAAAAGCAATTTTTATCAATAACTACGACATCTCGAGTATTCACATTTAAATTATTTATGGAGAATGATTCAGGCTTGATTCCTTTAATTTGGCGTTTTTTAATTTTAAAATTTTTTTTTATTTTTGGAAAGATAAAAAAATTATACTCAGACCCAGAATTAAATTTAAAAAGTTGTCCTCGGGTCAGATTTAAGATAATTTTCTTAAGATCATTTTTGCAATTAAAAACTTCATTCTGATGAAAACTCAGGGAGGAGATGTATTTTAGTTGACGGACTGTTGAAGGCGCCGGCCTGGCCGAACTTGACTTTAAAATGGAAATAATATTTCTTTGTCATTTTTTTATTGCCCCCAATTATAGGTCCAAAATTTTTAAGAAATTCTGAAAGAACCAAACTGTACCCCTTAAGGTATTGATAATTTTTTTCAAAAAATGATCTGATGTTCAAAAAATTATGTCAAGTTGGGTATTTTAAAGATTTTTCAAAAAGATGTATTGTTAGAAGTGTGAAAAAAGTGAGCCATGCCGCTATGATAAAAGAGTATATTGTAGTACTTGGTGTCCGATGAGTATAACTTGTGAAGTAAGTACAAGTAACTTTTTGGTCAATTAAAGGTTCGATTAGCGATACTTTATTTTCTAAATTTTATTATTTTTCGTCTGTCTTCATTTTTAAAAAATCTACATTTATAATCTTCAGAATATTCGAATCAGGTTCGGTTTAAATTTTTTTTATGTCTGTTCAATTTTAATTGTGCTAAAAATATAATGTACCTTATCTTCTCGGACATCCTCCATCATCCAGGTATTTATTGCTGATGAGACGCAATTTGTCGGATTATCAAACGTGGTGCTAAAATTGCTATGATGTCTAGTTTATCTTCCATTTCCATGCAAATCATAAGCCATCAAAATGATGAAATCTGAGATTTTTGAATTTTTGGACATCTTCTAGGCAGAATCAACAGTTGCTTTACCTGCAGCAACTGCAGCTGTAAAGTACTGTGATTTCCGGTTGTTTCGACTCTTCATAAAGCGTTCGTTTTAATTCTCAAATCATCGAAAATCGTGTGCTTATTCACTAGCTGAGAATCCCTGGTCCCCGGATATTCCCAGTCAATCTAAACCATCGATCCATGAGTTCGGGAGAAGCTTATTGAATTTTTAATAAATATCTTGTCGGTTCGTTTTCGTTGCGACCATGAGTGAAAGGCGCATTATAATATTATATATGTACGTACTGGGTAGTTAATGACGAAATTAAATTTTAGAAGGTTGAGATCTCAACTTTGAGATATTGGAGATACTTCGAGGATTTTTTGATAATTGATAAAAATATTTTCATTTATTTTGCGGTAAATGTTAAAAAAGTATTTGGGATTGTGACTGTAGAATGTTGAAAAAAATAAGGAAGATAAAATTGTTCACACACAAAATTTTTTGACTTCATGTCTTGCAGTGGCTGACAACGCCGAAAAACCAATTGTCGAATTTGCTGGGATGTTTTGAGGTTCTTATCAAAATTACTTGGAGTGCGTCATGAATAACGTCATATTTCAAAGATTCTTTCCAAAACTTAACTTGTTTGTGTGTGTTCCTATTGCGTTTGGTGGAGTTACCAAAATTTCTTACACATAAGGTATTTCACTTCATTTTAACTAATCGTAAACTCCTTAATAAAATTGATTTTCTCTGGCTGGAAATTTGCCACATAGCTATGTGACTTAAACGCTTTTAGGAAGTTATTTTTAAGATTGGCGTTTTTTGTAAACAAAGCCCTTTGCTTGCGTAATTATATTGGTCGAACTGTTGTGTGCAATTTGCACTCCAGACACATAGCGACAGGGAGGACCTTAACAAACGGTTTAATCTATCTCGGAGATAGTATCTCCTCTTAGGGATATACTTGAAAATAAATCTTGAAATTCAAAACATACTTATAGAATAAAAAAAAAACAATTCACTATTTTGCCCATAACTAGTTTCTAACCAGAATTCGCTTTCTGAAGAGAATTCTCGCTCGCATTGTTCACTGAGATTAGAACTCAAAAAGGTGGATACAAATTATTTTTCTGCTGCACTCGCCTTCAAATATGTATTCTGAACGATCAGTCTAAAAATCTGAGATGCTAATAAAAGGCGAAAACGTTGAAATTGTTAATTAATTTTTATAAACTTATAGAGGTGTTTCGAAAGTTTGCTATATTTTCTCTAGAATATGCAATAAACCACGGTTTTTCGACATTTTCGTCAGGAAATCTTTCTTCTCCTTGGTTATATTTTGGAGTTACCGATTCCGCAAGTAGTAGAACGAATAGAAAACCTTCAAGAGTGCTTTGGTTTAATTATCACCGCAAATGATATATAACATTTTTGAGATCACGTGAATTAATATCCAGAAAAAATGTGGTTTTAATTTAGCACGAAAGCTGATTCCAAAAAAGTTGTCAAACTTCAAAGTGATATTTTGAAGTTTGAGTGATAAATTAAAGCAAACCTTATTTTCATACTTCATTTATGAAAATGAACTTTTATTTCGAACGGACTATTACGTTTTAAAAAAAAATTCCCAATATAGGTTTTAAAGAAAAACAGTGCCCAAATTTCGCCGAAAGTGCCCAATATCTACCGAACTTTCAAGGGACAAAAATTTTGGCGTATTGGGCTCTCTTCTTTAAAGGGCAGTTAACCTTCCGAAGCAGTAGGATAAAACAGTTCCGCCGGGGCACAAAGCCTTCAGGAGCTATTTTTTTGAGCGTTATATTTACAGAAAACTCTTTAAGATAACCTTTCAATTTCTCACTTCATTCAAGTTAGAGTTACAATTTTTTGAAAAACAATTTCCTATTCTAGGATATTTATGTTTTATTCAGAAAAAACGTTTGAAAAGGCAGGTTAATCAAAACAAGCGTGATAACATCGTGCTCCAGGAATGTATGTTTGTCTTATAACCGCGTGTTCTCGTTCTACTCAATACTTTTTGTCTGATGAGTATATCCCGTATTCACACTTTTGTAAAGTATCCTGGCCCTACTTACTTTAAACACACTACGTGTCCTAATCAGGGCGCGGGATTTGTACAAAAGGTGATAAAGATATCGTTCAATAAATCAGAAAAAAGTTATCAATAGTTTCAAATACATGAAAAATCCGTTTTATTTTAGAAAAAGTTGTTAGTTTTTCTCGGATTTAAATAACAGATTCGATTATGATTACATATATCAGGCCAAATATGGTATACGAGTGCACTTGGCATGAATTCACAAATATTGATTTTAAAAAACATATCATTTATCATTAATGATATCAAATAAGATATTTTGAATTTCATCCCAAAAAATATAATTTTGTCAAGCTATGTCCAGAAGGCGTAAGTTTTCTGGCAATGTACTCCAAACGCTTTCTAAACGCTTATTAGATAAGTTTAATTTCAATTTAGATCAAAATAGTTTGATTCGGAAGTAAAACTAAAGGCAAAAAATCGGTCTCGGGTCGATCTTCCGCTCTGAGACGGGAACTCGATTTTTTGCGGGTTCCTGGCTTTTTGTATTTGAACGGAGATCGGTCAACAGCGAGTATCCCGCACAGCGAAATGGAAAACGGGACTCCAAACAGGCGGTTCCCGCAAAAATAATTAACGGAACTTTCAGCTTTTGATTATGATTTCATTTTTTTTACTATTAAAATAGTTTTCTAGACGTAAATTTATTATTGAATTAAATATTTCAGTTTCAATTTCATTCGAATATGATGAATTTGAACAGAGGATGGACGAACAGTGACACTCCTGAAAATGAAGATGATACGCGAGAACTCAATTTTTTTTTCCCTTTCCATTTTGGGATATTAAATTCTTTTTCCAACTACTTCCCTTTGAAGATGTGTGCTTCGAAGGTCAACTTGGAGGGTCCCAACTTCAAGTGTTGATTTCACTATTCTCTGGTACGAAAAATGTGATGATATTTGGAATATTAGATTCAAAATTTTTATTAAATATTCTAGAATTATTTTTTAACTGTGAATTAAAAACACAATATACCACTAAAAAGATACTTTCAGATTCTACATTATTTGAATGGAATACAGTTGAACCACGGAAATGAAGAAATATTCTGTGTGACTAGAACCAGTAGTTCAAAACTCGGAGGTATTATGCAAAAATCGATGGGGGGCCAAATATGGCAAGTTTACAGAGTGACGAAATGTGCATTTATTATATTCTTAAATACACACTTAAAAATTGCTGAAATTACGTTGTAACAACAAAGATTGTTAGAACCATTCATTTTGTGCTTGACAAAAAAAGTGTATACCTTTATCCGGGAAGATCAGTTACATAATCTGATAAAACAACCGCAACGTGATTTTAATTATTAGCATTTTATGAAATCACGATGCCAAGGAATATATTGTGAATAGATGCTTGTCAAGGCTAGGGTCACATAATTAAAATTGAATTTACAAAATTTTGTAATAGGGGACAATATTAAGAAATTTAACGTTCATAAATTATCCTAAGAATCCTGCAGTAGTAAAAATTTCATCACTATGTCACTAATAGAGTATCCAGTATTTAATTTGGTCATTTTTTCGAATCAGTGAGTTTCATTGGTCACTTTCAATAATTTGTGAACGTTAGCTGAAAATTTTTACAACCAAGTAAGGTTTTTAGTAACCTGGCGTGGTCACCTTATTCAAGATGAGTAACTAAATTTTCTGATTATGTAACCGATTCATCATGAACAACTCTTGACCTTGGAAACCTTGATCATTGGACAGGTATTTCAATACATCAATTTTTAATAATCAAGTTATAAATAACAAAATCCAAACAGTTGGTTCTCGCGCGAAAATGGAACCGGAAATCGTTGCAACATCGAGTTCCACGCACAAAAATAGAAACGGGAAATCGTCAACAGCGAGTTCACCGAAACAAAAATGGAACGGAACTCTGTCAACACACGAGTTCACCGCACAAAAAAATAAATGCCGGGAACTCGCCAAAAATGGGTACCGCAACAAAAATCGCTTTTCAATCAACTCGTCTTAAAATTTGAACTAGAATCCAAAAAATTTCAGAATATTTTAGAATTCAAGTTGTTGATCAGAAGGATAAGTTTTGCGGTCCTTTTCTATTCATTTTTGGCTTATTTAAAGTGACTTTCTGCCTTCACAAGCTATATGCCTCGGAGGTTTAAACAATAGAGATCAGTAGTATCTATATAAATTAATGCTCTTTTTGATGCCTTTTTGGCTTTAAATTTACATAAAATTCCTTAGTTCGTGAGTCCAACCTCCGACAGCAGAGGTAATTTTCAAAGGCTGGACTGTTTTTCTCATGCTTATCATGAGATGGATATAAAATACTTTCATCTTCCATTCATTGGTTCCAGAGTGTTTGGAGTATTTATTGGGATCTAATGTGTGAAGTTAGGCTGAGATGTTCCGGGGACTTTCAAGTTGACTGGATATTACTGGATATCAATAATTGTGAGAGAAAATAAGTTTTGTTTAAAATTTTTTTGAGATCACGATAATAATCGGAAATAATCAATATTTTTCTAAAAATCGGGCATCAGGTTGTACAACAACGACCTGATGAAAAAAAAGGGGTTGTTCCTGGTGCTGAAATCGATAGTATCACGAAAACTCTCGAGTGGGTGTCAAAAATTAAATATGATTTATTTAATTTTGTCACAAGTGTTGAACAAAAATTTTTCGATATATAAACAATTTTATATCAATTATTTTGTATAGTTAACAATACTTATCTTGAGAACATCGGCCTACGGTCGTCTCTCAACCTACGCGATGCGCAGAATTTAGATCAAGGAGCGTCCGTCATTGGCTAACACTTTCGCTCCCGAATTACGCCCCATTGGTCTAAAATCACGCAGCGAACTTTTAGCTATCGCGGAGTTAGCAAAGCGATCGTGGGCGATGTTTTCAAGATCTATCTACTGTATGATGAATTCTAGACAAAAACAAAAATCACCTTTGCAAATGCATATACATTAATGGTATATACGTCAGCAGTCAGAGGTAGATGTTTTCCATCGCCATTTCGTACTGTGCCCAATTTGTGAAGTAGCAAACAATAACTTTGTCGGTTTTCATGGTTATTGGAGGTGCGATAGTTGCGACACTATTAGCTTCACTTTGTTTTTGGGTGTTCTTTTAAATCGAGATCAGAAAAAACTTAAACACTAATTAAAGATTATTAGCTCCAACACATAGTATAATTATACGTGTTTACTCACCTTTCACCAAAGAATATTTCTTATTGTCTATAATCTCTTGCTTTATGACACTACAATCCTGACTTGTCAAACCTGCGGTACAAACCAGGAGACAAACGACGTCGATCTGCTATCACATAGGTTGATCAGTGCTGCATGTTCACACCGACTATTGTTAGAAATTCTAGAAGTTTTACTTTTAAGGTTACTACAATTAAGTTGTTACTTTCAATACGAGCGAGGTAAATTTGTCTTGCCTTATCGATCACATGCTTTTAAAGCAAATTAAGTAGACAAATGATTTTTGGTATTTCGAGGAAACTTGCGCGCTGTAATGTTTCACCGCGCTCCACTTTGATGACGCAAATTTTTAGCAACGCCGAATTGTGTAGTGTAAAGTGAGCTGCCGAATTGTAGTGTAAAGTTCTGGTGGTTTATATTTTATATTAAAATGGTTCGAATCAAGCGAGATTAAGCTTTAAAAACACCTTTAAAATAAAATTCATGGAAATCCTGAAAAAATATTCAATAAAAAAATTTTCAAACCATTTACATCAAGGGCATTCTGTATTTTCCGCAGTTTAATCAAATTTTTTATCCCAACTTGATTGACCAAACAACTGCTGAAAAGGCGATAAGCGGATACTTTCCTTCATCGCAAAACTGTCCTGTGAATCATCAGTAGAAGTGTCCCAAAACATGGCACCGCCGAAGCCTTCAATCATTTATTAATCCATCTGATGTTGAAGGAATCTCGATTTTCGTAACCGACCCATTCATTCGTTTGAGTACTTTGGTAAAGGATATATTCAGAAATGATAGGTCCAAAAAATACATCTTAGATTTCCGGGCAATTGGGCGAATAATAAGTGTCAGCATCATATACTACTACTTTATGGAGTTAAATCATTACTACTTTAACATCATTAACTTTGGAAGCTCCAAATTGAGAGGGCTCCTGCACCACTTGAGTGGGGCGACTTTTGAGCCCTCATAACGGATAACTACATTTCATGAAAAGCCGTGATTATTTTATTTTTGTAAGATAGCCCAACTAAGCGAGTAATCGATCAGATTTTAAAATTTTTATTTAAATCGGGCGAACTGGCAGCAAAGATTGGGCTTGATCACTTACGTGCATTGAAAACAGGATATTTTCAAAACATGTTCTTTCACATTTCCCACTCATTAAGACCTTGGCTTTCACAATTTAATTTTTGATTTTCAATCTATTTCCGTTTTCTCATATATGACGTATTAGCAGCGCGAGTGATCAAAAACGCGAAAAGTTCCAGTTTGTAACAAATATTTTTTTGAGAATGAACAAAATCTTTCCGCTTATACCAAAAAAACCACATTTCAGAAAAAAATTGTCTCATTTGAGACAAAAAAGACTAAATTAAAAAAATACTTTTATCGTTGTAATATATTTTTAAAAAATTTGTCGAACCGAGCAGCAAAAATTTGGGTTTAAATTACTTACCTGCCATTGAAACATAAAGATAACACTAATCATTTATTTCATTATTCTCACTGATTTTACCTTGGCTTTCACAAATTTTTAATCTTACTTTTCGTTTCTCATCAAAGGCGATTTCAGCGCGATTGATCAAAAACTAAAATGTTTGAGCTGTCAAAAACTTTTTTTGAGAATGAAAAATGTCTTCCCTAGTTAAAATAAAAATTCCGAGCTCTTTAGCACAACCTGGATCCAAGGAAGTTCGCCGATCGGGCCAGCTGATCGCTAGCGCGGTAATGCGATCAAGCATCTGTTTGATTTTTTTTAGCAAATTTTTGTTTAGATCAGTTTTTCAGCCGCTAGAGGGCGTTTAAATCTCGTTATAAAATTAATTTCTGTCGATTTCCTCATGTTGATGACAAAAAGCCTTATTTTACAGAAGAGGAACTTACTATGAAGACAAAAATAAATTTATAAAACAACGTTTGTTATAATTTAACCACTAAGACTTCAAAATATTATCTGCGACTAGCCCAACTTTTGATCAGTGTTGCTGTAGCTTTCATTTGAACCTACTTTCGAAAAAATCGAGCATATGTTTTTCGAATTTTTCTCAAAATTGAAAAAATCACTCACGAAAAATAAAAAGTTTCGATGGTGAAATTTGTTTATAATTTTTTTGAAATATACTCAAAAGACTTTCCTAAAACTCGTTCCTCAGATTTATCTATTGTTTAAACTGTTTGAGGCAGCACGCTGTTAGAGTTTTTTGAGAAATTCTCGAAAAAAGTTAGATAAATAATTTTTGTGTGCAAAAGTACAATAACAGTTATGACTTAATTCTAATTGGAATTACTGTAATTATTCCGCCCTAGGCGGAATTAATTATCATTAAGTTATCAATCAGAATTGAAGATCATTAAAATATTGGCTTTTGACCATTATATATACTGACGGCCTGAGAAGTGTACACATAAAAATCGAACATAATGAAGGTGAACATTTTAGAGGAAGGCTGGATTTAAGGGGGTTATGTAAGTAATTTTGAATTAACAAGGCTTCGTACAGTGCTGACATAAAGATAAGACCATTACGGAACATGATTGGAAGATCTATCCTGAAATAACAAATTCATTAACACTCTGGTAGAACTTTAGTCAACATCCGGTCGACCGCGGTTAGACGAGTAGTTGTTTTTTGAAACAAAGGCTTGTAGAGCTTATTATTGGGAAAAGTTTGAGATTTATGAGAGCAGCAAATTGTCTTAATTTAAGTGACTGGATTTTTTTTTTATTTGTTGTTCAGAGGCGGCATATGGTCGATTGTGCCGTAAAGGTTTTTTGACTTTTGATTAACGTTATATATATAGGCTGTTTCGTGGAATAAATATAATTTCATTTTAGGGATATTAAATAGTACTTCTATTGGTGATAATTATTGAATGTAAGTAGTGTTTAAAATTTAGAATTGATTAGCTTTAATCACAATAAAATGCGCTGAATTAAATATTTAATAAAAAGTTCATTTTTGATGAAAATTTCGGAATATTTTGAAATTTTCGCGATTAAAATAAAATAAATTTATGTTGAATTTCCCACTAAACCAGTGAAAATGCAATTTTATTTTATATTATTTTTTTAAATCTCTTGATGTCTTATTAGTGTTAACTAACAAATTCATAAATTGAAATTTATTACACTTTGTTTGCAACGATGAGTGCATTTGGCACGAATTTGAAACTTTGTATTTAAATACAATCAAATGACATTTCGGGTGTGCAATTTGCCGGACTTATGATACACTCCGACGTTAATTTGAAAATTTGCTAAGCGAGGTCAAATCTATTTTCCTCAGGAAATAATGTTGAATTACGTCACAAAATTACAAGAACATTCCGCTGAAAGCATATGCCAAATTGAAATTCATCAGCAGTTTTCTCAAAATGGCGAAATTCCAGTTTATATGGTAGGAATTTACATTTATGAGCATTTTTCAGATTAAGAGGGTGTTCGGGTGAAATGATTTTGAAGTAAAGATATACACACTGACTCTACCTTATCCACGTTTTGGTCGAGATGAAAAACTATAAGACTGAAGGCCTTATCCTGTTATTTTCTTATTTGGGCTCACAAAAAGCGGTCTAGTGAATAGTGTCTAGTGAATAATACAAATAAAAATTGGTCCAATCAGACCTTGTTTCTATCTTTTAACAAAAACTCATATTAAAAAATTAATAATTAGAAAATTACAGTAATCTCAGAAACAATAAAAGCATTGGTCCGATTCAGATTTTTGATGTTTATATTATTAGATAATGGTGCTCAGTTTGAGCTATTACGAACTGAATCGATAATCGTTTTCCAACGTCGCGTCCTTTTCCATTCCGTGTTTGATGGACGAATTTAGGCAGATGTGGCAATAAAGGGATATGACGTCTAGCCTTTCGACGTTGTCCCTTATCGAACGATTTTTGAGCTTTTAGTCAAGAATACATTTTCCAATAATTTCTTATAGATAAGAATAATGGCGAGCTTTTGTTATAATTTTATGATAATTTCAGCGTTGATCCAATACACACTTCAATTGAATGAGCTTTGAACCCGTACAACAAATCGAAGCTGTTGAACCTTATCGAAGAAAATTCAGGTTCATTTTAAGTTTTTGACATCTCAATGTGAAATAAATTCATTTTTCCGATCTAATGCGCAGCGAAATCCGATTGACCTTGTACAGCAGGGTCCGCCGATTTCACCTATTCGCCGGATTTCACCTTTACGCCGGACGTCGGGGAAGATACGCTCTGATTGGTCAATTAAAACAAACCTAGAATTTATTATTTAGTTAAAGGGAGTCAGAGTAGAATTTAGGGTTATTTTGTGGTCAATTTTCATCACAAATGCAAAAGTAATGTTTTGGAAACCTCAGAAACTACTTTTTTGGATAATTTGATTCACGCAGTAATTCGAATTTAGGTTTCTAGATATATTTATTTAATTTTTTCACAACATTATTTAATAAAGATTTAAAGCGACTGGGGCCGTTATTGCCCCTGTATGATTCGTATCATGCGGAGATTTAATATTCTAGAACATATTTACTAGGAATGGAAATTACACTTGTGACATTAATACACCACTACAAAGAAAAGTTTAGACTGTAGTTGCCTTGCACTTATTAAGCAAAAAATATTTCCAGATGATTTCTCACTTGATTTTCAACAAAAATATAAATAGTTATCGTGAAAAATGGCGTTTGAAATAATTGATAAGATTTATTTGAACAAAATTGTGCAAATTTTTAAGACAAATCAACTGTACTAGATTGATAAAATTTAAGTTAAACTTTTATAATTAATTAAATGGTTTTTTCTTTATAAAAAATTCTCAAATATGCCTTTTTTTGGCTTCTCGAAAACGCCTATCTTTTTGCCTAGAAGGTTTGAACAAACCCTTGTTTTGCCTTTCACTATACGCCAGACGTCAGGAGGAAAAGTTTTTATTTCAGATGCGTGGGCGATTGCGGGGCTAAGTAGTTTTCGCGTAGGTTTCACCCATTACGCCGGACCCTGTGTAATAGTTGACTCACATTTTCGAAAAACGCGGTTTGTAAGCTTTAATTACTGACCACTGTTTGTAAATTTCCAAGAAAGATACAGCCTGCTTTTCTTGTTAACTGCGTTATAGACAGTTATTCTGATATTGACATCACCGTCAATTTTTTCGACATGAAAAACGCAGTTAATGGAGAAGTCAGGCTGTGTTGGAATCTCAAAAAAAATGAAATCATATTGATTTCATGACATGTTTGACAAACGGTAATCAAGCCGATATCAGAACAAATTATCTCTACTTATATTTTCACTTATTTGATTTTTTTTTCTGATTTCTTGGAGTAAGTATCATTTTGATTCAATAAAATTATGTTTTTTGATATAGTACAAATTATAAGTTTTTCCATTTATTACGCAAAAAATATTTTTTTTCATATTTCGTACAAAAAAAATACTTTTTTATCCATTAAATGGTTAGAAAAATAGTTTTTAAGTTCAAAAATACTTAATGGAGATAAAGCAAATTATGATTAAATATCTAAGTCTCTCAAAAATAGGCCACTTAATGATGTTAAGTAGTAATGATTACTCCATAAAAGTAGTTAGTATATAATGAAGAAAAGTCTAGAAAATTTTACCTGACATTTTTGAATTCTGTGGGCAAACTCTATGCTAGGTTCGATTCAAAAGATTCCAAGACTTTTCTGTCATCGATTTCGCGGCATTCAATTTTTCGAGACCACTTAGTGGTGCGGAGCTTCCAAGCTTAAGTGGCCAATTTTGAAGACTTTATGCATATGTAATTACTCAGTCGTGCTTTTACTCTATAAAGTATTTATTGGACTTAAAAATTTTTTTTTCACTATTGATTGTGAAAAAAGTATTTTTTTTGTAAGACAATGGATAAATATTTAAGGGAAAAAAAAATTTTTTTGCCGTAATTAAATGGGAAAAATTATACATTTTGTACTTGAGTAAAAAATCATTTTTTGATTTTATCAATGGATAGTCACCAGCTTGCAAAAGGGCACTGGCTTTTGGCTCGATTAATCAACAAAAAGTGACAATATAGTGAACAATATTAATTTTAAAAATTTTACGAACGAACTAAGGGATAGCACCCATTTGCACCTTTTCGGACTTTGGGACTGTGGCGATGCAGTAAATGATTAACCTACAGTATTTTTTATCGGTTTTTATATCAAAACGTCCAAAGAGGTCCTTTTTGTCACATTTCGACCCCCAATTCTCGGCCTTCTGAGCCAAAACAACAAAATACGAACTAATAAATTGAATTCCAGAACAATTTTCAAGATATTTTCAAAATTTTTCGATAAAAGTCTTGGATCCTTGTTTCATTGAGAAAGCCGCTTTGTTTATTCCGCGGGGTCAACCAGTTGGTTGTGGATTGGTACAACATTGTCACTGAAATCTCTCTTATGATGTGGGTGTCGCTGACTTGGGGTTTTTCCACAGGATTTGCGACAAACAGGCAGCGGTTATGACTCAACAACTTTTGTAGCTTGAAAAAAAAACTCTTCAAGATCAATTTTAAAAGTAAAGTTATCTGATACTATGCCACCTACGCACACACACATAAACATTTACTAAGCATCGCCAAGAAACACTGTTAAACTATTTTCTCTGTTAATTTACATCATTTTTGACTTTTTCTTGTGTCAGGCTAAAAAACAACAAAACAAACATCTTTTAACGAGTTTTTTCGAATTTTTGCTTTTGACGGCAAAAAAAGAATACTAAAATTATTGATTTATTTATGATTGAATTGAAAGTGCGCTTATGTGTTTTATTTTGACGCTATTGACTTAAAAATTGCACCAAAGTCCTCAAAAGTGTTTGAATATACGGAAAAAATTATGTTGACAATTTTAATTTTTTTTGGTTTCTAAAAGTTTTGTCAAAATTCATAATAAAAATGAAAAGTTGACATGGCCCCAAGAGACGCCGAATCAAAATTTCAGAAAGAACTCTAGTGAATTGTCAAACAAGTCTTGTGCTTCCATATGCAGTATGAGCCGATACTGTATCTCCCAAACTCGCGGAAGAGATATCTGTGGACAGAGCCTCCCAAATTGTTTTTGTTTTTCGTGTTTTTGTTGCTTTTCTGCAGCTTGTCACACAAAAATAAAAAAACGACGAAAAATGAAGATACAAACTGAGTGTTTTTTAGAAGGCTTAATAAGCCTGGCTTATTTTGAAGAGTTTTTGGATAATAACCGCTGCCTGTTTGTCGAGAATCGGCATAGCAAAACCCGTAATCAGCGACACCCACACCTTTAAGGGGGGACTGGTGGCTGGAATTGCCTTTTTGGATGCGAAATCAGCTTAACATAGACACTATGGGACAATTAAGATTAGCCATGATGTAGATCTAGCCTTAATCTTGTCAAACTAATTAGTCAATAACTTTTTGATCCGATACACTCTGAAATACGTTACCAGTACAAGGTGTTCCTCGACCAAATTTCAAAATCTATCTCCTCCCGGAGTTTATTTTGAGAGCAGCTCAAATCTTAACAAACCACGTGTGATATCTAAACTTAGGTCCTCCAGAAGTGGTTTTTTCAAAAATTACAATAGTTTTTCTTGAAATAGCAAAAAACTACCGATTTTTTGCGATTTTTAGCATTTTTCTCCTCCTAGGTGATATTTTGGAATTCACCCAAATTCCATCAAACACTAGCTCGGAAGAAATATAAACTCCTCTAGCAGCTTTTTTTCAAATTTCAACTTTAAACTCGAATATGATTTTTTGAAGGTCACGTGATTTCCTTTTTAAATGTGCTTCGATTTTGATCGCACCGTCTATTTCAAATCAGGTCAAAGTTGCTGAATAAGCAAGGCTGATGTCGTTCCAAGCAAAAAAGTACTTAACAATTCTTTTGGCGTCCTCAANATTGTGATTTACAGCTAATCAATTCTTAATTTTAAAAACAACTTCCCATTCAATAATTATCAACAATTAAAGTACCTTCTTATATCCCTAAAATGAAATTTATATTTATACCAGAAAACAGCATTATATCAAAAAGTCGAAAAATCCTTTACGGCACAATTGACTATATATTGCCAGCCTCTGAGACAAAAATAAAAAAAAGTCCCAGTCACTAAAATTAAGACAATTTTGCTGCTTCTCATCGAATCTCAAAACTTTTCCATAGAAGCTCTAAAACCTTTGTTTTCAAAAAACAACTACTCGTCTTTAACCGCGGTTAACCAGATGGTCGGCTTGAGTTGTACCAGAGTATTAAATGAATTTGCTATTTTAAGGATAGATCTTTCCAATCTATGTTTCGTAATGGTCTTATCTTTATTGGTTCAGCCATACGAAGCGTTGCAAATTCCAAAAATAACTTACATCACCCCCTTAAATCCAGCCTTCCTCCTAGAAATGTTCGACCTTCATTATTGTTCGATTTCTTATTGTGTACACTTTCAGGCCGTCAGTATACAATGGGCAAAAGCCAATGATTACGTTGTATGGATGCTTAAATGTGTATTCCTATGTGCGGGAATTAATTAACATTAAGGTTAGTGCAAGAAAATAATTTAAGGTTCATAAAGTATTATTGTACTTTTGCACACATTAATTTATTAACTCTACGTGTGAAACTTTCTCGAAAAAGAAAATTCCGACCATAAAATTTTTTTGGAGACATTTTTTTGGAGACATTTTTTTGAGTGGTCGGACTTTGATTATTATATGGATTACCGGACCTCAGAGTACAAATCCTGAATAATTGAAAAATGCGAAATCTGAGCATTTGATTGGTTGATCCTTTCTCAACCTGATCAATGAAATCGGCCTTTTCCGCAATCAACGGTTTTGATTAGGTGCTAATATCTTGCGTTGTTTGTATCATTCAAATATTTAGGATTTGTACTCTGAGGTCTGGTTATCCATATACCATTTTTTTACTAGATATACCATTACTATATAAACCATCTTTTTCGGCTTAGAAAAACAATTTGAGCATGTTTAAAATGTTATTTAAAATTGTTATTTGCAGCAATGTTATGCTGAACCAATACATTCAACTGTTCGCCAGGGAATTTCAAAATTTCAAGCTCTATTATATCCTTCACTATAAGCGTACGGTGATTTCAACTCGTCGTCATAAACTTCTGTCCAACCATTTTTAATTTTCTGACAAATTTCAAAATATCCGAGAAAACCGCTTTCGCCAGGAGTGAACACACCTGCTGTACCAGCACCTAAAGAGGGTGAACCAGGAGTGAACGAATTTTCTTCAACTTTGAAAGACCGGCCATAGGTTGGAAATCCGATTACAAGCTGTAAAAATAAATTGTCAATGTTGCAGTAAACGCTACTAAGCATGAATTTCATACTATAAAACAGATAAAAAAATTTTCACTTTTTTTAAATCTGGAATAACTTTATTGAAATAACCTTCTTTAAAAAACGAGATCGTCAATTTTGCGATTTTCAATCGTCTTCTCGTTTTCACTCCGTCCCCCAATTTTTCTTTATATTTTGGCATATAGTAAAGGCGATATTAAGTTGGGACAAAAGGTTATCTACGTTTGATTTATTATCAGACGCATCAGTGTGTCCATCACTCATGAAAAGACCGATATTCCTCCTCGCGCGTGAACTGCCATTCCGAAACCTCGTTTAATCGCTTATCCGAAAAATCTGGAAATAAATTAATTGCGTATAACATACAAATTATAAATTCGAAATCAATAATTAAAAAGCATGTGACAAACTAATTATCAAATTAAACCCCGAAACATTTTGAAAATAATCTGGAAAATTTCATTTCTGATTCTTGGTAATTTTCAAAATAATTATTGAATTTTGTATACAAATTTTGATAATCGTATTTGAAATTTTTTTTTATTATGTGTGGGTTTGTATCGATGAGGGACATTCATTGATCATACGACAAAGTTGAGCGACCCAACTATGTCAGCATGTTTGCAAAAGTCGCCGAGTTCAAAACTTTCCACCTTAATATTGCAAATATTGCCTTTTTCGAGACAAATTTGTCAAGGTGATTAATTTAATTATAAACAGAAATTCTGTTTCATTATGATAAACAAAGATATTTCCAGAAGAACCGCGAAAAATTTGTTTATTGCCAGTTCACCGGCACTAACATTATGAATCATGATTCATGATGTTTCTACTGTTGAACAAATAATAAACAAAGTTTTCCGAGTTCAAAATTTATGATTTTACAGAAATTCCAAAGAGAATTAATGCTAACACGTCAAACAGTCAATAAAATCAGCATAGACGTTGTCAGGATGACAATTCCGGAAAATTAAAAAAAAATCGTGGAAATGTATCCAAATAGTGCAAAAAATTGCTCAAAGAAAAAATGGTTCTGATCACCTTGGAGTCATAAAATCGATCTTTATTTTATAGATGTCGTCAAAACTTTTTGTCAAAATTTCAAAACTTTTATCTTATTTTAAAAACATCATTGGCTACCATTAATTAATGATCGCACCAAAACCCGCTACAATTTGCTGTCGTGGCATAAAACTGCGCGATATCCCCTATTCACACTTTTGGGAATATCCCGGCCCTGATTAGGAAACGTAGTGTGTTTTTAAGTAGTAGGGCCGGGACATTCACAAAAGTGTGAATAGGGGATGTGAACTCTCATAGAATAAGTTTGAATTAATAATAGGACTTTTCAATTATATCTCTAGCTCAAATAATTCCAAATTCACAACAAAATAAAATCAGATCGAAATATAAATATTATAGAAATCATAAAAGTTTAAAAACTCAGAAACTTCTCAACAATTTATGAATAATTAAAATATAAGAATGGGAAATTGATCAGAAGAACAATTGCACTACTCTACCGCTTAATACTTTACTCGGCAGCTGATTGCCACGGCATGCCATGGGTTTTGAGTGAACTAAAAATTGTTCGGCTCAGTTTAGTCATCGAAATAATTTAGGTCAGAAAAAAAATCACCGCAAAGCGCTCGGACTTGGAGAGCTCCTTGACTCAATATTTACAAGAATTGATCAAACAAATAACCTCAGGTTTATGTGTCAGAAAAAAGCGTTAATTGAATTGTGCAATCTATGCTTATATTTTATTTAACTACCTTGTATAAACTATGTTTCAAGAAATAAAAATTTTTGAACCTAAAAACTTACAAGTGCCTTAAAAATCGAATTTATATTATACTTAAAATGGTTAACTAAGATACATTAAAAAGGTAGTTAAATTTTTTTTTGTGAAATCATTTCTTTCTGAGCATATTCGATTTTAAACGACCCATAAAGGAGTGAAGCACCTTCTGTTAGGGGTGTCTTCCATAAAAAAAATTTGAGTAGTCTGGGAATTGAACCCAGGTGAAGAGATCATGATCGAGCCGCATTATCAGTACGCCAGCTGCTCATATAACTGACTAAAATATGTGAATTATAACACGAAACCTATCGCGCCAACAAATCTCATTAAAAAAAATCATTCATTTTGTATTTAGAATTATTTTAAATATGGTGAATATCAATTGTTACATATATATTTTGACTACCATGTAGTCATCATCAGTGTTAGTTAAACAGTACTAAACAGTTGTGCACAAAATTTTAAATCAACAAAAATAAGTATATTCTAGAAAGTTTTCTTTAATAACACATGCAAGTATTTTGACAAAGTGGGCATCTTTATAAGTTTGCATAAGGGCCCACTTTGTATTATAAGATATGAACTGCTTTATGATTGACCAGGTCATTTAATTTTGGACACAACAGTTTTATTGCTACTGCTTCCATTATTTTCCTATGTTGGGTATTTGTCAAATTAGAGAAGAGTATTGTGAATCTGTTTTGTAAAAAGTTTATGCGGTCATTGAAAGTAGGTGACTCTCCTAGGGCAGTTTTAAATAAGTTTTGGTATATTGGACACTTTAAAGTGTGTTGAACAACAACAGTTTCTCTTGATTCCTGCTGATGTTCTTGAATCCAAACTTTTAGTTGGCGTTTAGATTCACCAATGTACCGTTCAAAACAGTAACAAAAAAAGTTATAGACACTGCAGTTTTTATCAACAGTATCGATCTTGGTTTTTAATTTCGGCGATAAATAGTTATTACGCCTAATATTTTTCAAACAAAAATGTATTTTATATTTTGGCGAATATTTTATTATCATCCAAATTATTTTTTTAAAAATTTTTTCGCATCTTGGGCTCGTATATTATGCAAACTTATATAGGTGCCCACTTTGTCAAAATACTTGCATGTGTTATTAAAAAAAAACTTTCTAGAATATACTTATTTTTGTTGATTTCAAATTTTGTGCACAACTGTTTCGAACTGTTTAATAGCACTGATGATGACTACATGGAAGTCGAAATATATATGTCACAATAAATATTCACCATATTTAAAACAATTATATGAATATTTCCCAACCAAAACACAACCATTTCGTATTTCATTATTTTGGGAAAATTGTATATTTCTTGGCTGTATTTTTGTTCAATTATGTTCCGNCCGCTCTAAATATTTTCCTAGGAACAAGGAAATTTATTTTATATGTTTGGCGCGAATATTTTGTATTATCGTTATTTTCCAAATTATTTTTTTTAAATGATTTTTTTCTCTCTTAGGCTCGTATGTTATGCCAAAACTTATTATAGGTGCCCCTGTGTCAAAGGATACCTTTCATGTGTCTTAAGGGGCTTGTTTACTTCAACGGTTTTTTTTAATCAGGTGGCTTATGGGATTCATATAATAAAAACACTGCCAGCCAATGCCTCAAGAAGGCCACCAAAATGCATTTCTGCTTTTTCATAAAAAAGATAATCTACGAGATTTATTCTCAAAATTTTCGAAGCTTCTTATCTCGAAAGTTTTTCTAAAGTTTATTTTGTTTTGAGAAAAATACTGGCATTATAATATCCCTTATCAGATAGTATAATTGAAAAAATTATTTACTGAAAAACTAAAGAAGTAAAATGATTGTGAAACCACATACCTTAAGTGGGCTCTTGATTCACTTGCAGTTTTGCAGTAGCTGGCAATTGAGGGTTACTTTCGGTACAATCGGAAGAATTACAAGAATAATATTTTATCTCTTAGAATAACTCCGCAAAAAATTGACTTCCGGATAGAAAAGAGACTGAAAACCATAATAAGCAATGTGTTCTCCGTGATTAATAGGAGACTCTATTATTATGTTTTTTAAAAAAAAGTTTTTCACTGTGGAATTAATCTTGAGAAGAGTGTTTGGCACGTAATATATATTTAAATATTAAAAAAAAAAAATGTATGTGAATCCGACCTTTCGAAGAAACAAAAGGGAATAGTCGTTTGGTGATTAAATTTACATTTTTCTAGATTCTCGAATGTAAGGGATCAAAAATATTCTCGACCGGTGACGTAGCAAGTTTTTTGTTCATAGCTATGCGACTTAATTGATAGGGTATCTTACTAGGCCCTCAATACGATGAAATATTTTTCTGAAATCATGAAATTGACCTTCCGTCCTGCATTAATCCTGCATTCTATAAATAGGAGCGATTTTTAAAAAAAAAAATTTCCTTCACTAGAAATTGACGAGACATGTTCTCTCCTAAATAATACCAAATTTAAAAAAATTGATCGGATCCGTTTTTTCGAGGACGAAAAAACTTACGCTACAAATCTATACACAATAGCATCAATGATCGAATTCAGTATTATTCAATATATTTTATAAGAACAAGATCCCGAATTGAAAATTTTAGCAAAATAATAATTGCACGATAAAAACTGTACAAGGCTCCTCAGCGGTAGTAGTATTGTATATTTCTTACAAGTGTAAGACATCAATTCCATATATAGCCGTTTCCGAGATAAAAGAATCAAGTTCAAATGTGAGGTTGTTACTAAGAGACATCTTGTCAACCCCACTTGTGGCGGGTGTGATGTTGCTCTCGAAAAACCATCTCCTCTTTCTTGACTGTTTTCGGTCGGAAGCAGAAAAGATAGATCTTCCTTTTAGGTGGTTTTCAGCTATTTCTATCAACTTGTTTCCCGTTCTTGTTTCTGGCCTACCAAGTATAAAATGTCAAGGTTAATCCGTTTGTCATATAGGAGTACCCCCCTTAAAACAAACTTTCTAGAACCCCATATTACTTTTATTTTTGCTTTTGATTTTCGAAAATTTTGTTGTCACAACATGTTTCCGATTGAAACTGTATTATATTCTCGACCGGCGCTCCAGCCACTGCTGAGACTACATGAGAGAAGTACGGCGAAAAATTAATATTTATGTCACAATAAATATTCACCATATTTAAAACAATTATATGAATATTTCCCAACCAAAACACAACCATTTCGTATTTCATTATTTTGGGAAAATTGTATATTTCTTGGCTGTATTTTTGTTCAATTATGTTCCGTAGGTATTGTGATAAACCCTTTTACTTTTTTCAAATAACTTTATGAACAAAATACTCTCAGCGGACAGATCTTGAATGTGTTAAGGGGCCCCTAGGGGGTTGTTTCGGCTGGAAAGACTTTTTCAGAGGACCATGACGCTGCACTCAAACTTCGGATTAGTATGAGAATCTCCGGATTGTTAGTTCGTAATCTCAAGAACAAAGTTTTCGGATAATTTTAAAAATTGTATGTTGAACCAACCGGTAAATCAGGTTAACCCGAAGTAAAAATAAATTTTTAATGATCGAATAATTTTTACACCCAGCATCATAAATGTTTAATTTTTTGGCATGAGCTAGAGAACTCAAATGTCGTTATTCATAGTTTTGGCCACGGAAAATCTTGTTTTTTCTACCTGTTACTTAAAATAATAATTTTACATTCACAATAGGTACTTCTGACAATTACGGAAAGAATATTCGTTGTTCTATTTTGATATTCATTTTTTAACTCGTTGGAGTACAGTTTTTAAATTATTTTTCGACCTCAAGGTTAACGTATCAAGCTGAAAGTAACACCCAAAAATTGTAAGTATCAGTTTTCTGGAAATAATATTATAAACTGTGGTCCAATTATGCGCCGTTCGAGCGCTAGAGAGCAAAACATTTTCTCAGGTTCAACACTGAGAAAACATTTCACAAATTTTTCTTTCAAATAGTTGGTCTAATATAGCTTAACAAGCCTACAGGACTTCGAAAATCGTAAAATTAGCTTTTTATTTTAATTTTGGATTGCCCGATAAAGCCAGTCGATACCAGGGATGGGCGTCCGATCACATTTTTTCCGAATCACATTTTTTCAAACTCGGGTCCGAACCGATCTTGTAAAATTTTGAGGCCCGAATTTCCGAACCGATCCGATCTTGAAAATCTGCTCGGATGCCCTTCCCTGGTCGATACAACCCCCTTAATGACACGAACACCGCGGGATATTTTCAAGGATCAAAATCCTGAATTTTCAAATTAGCCAATGAAATCGACTCAACTGCGCACTCGGAGTGACCAAAATTTGGTCAGGTTCAAGCTTCAATAAATTGGTCACTCCGAGCGCGCGGTCGGAGTGACCAAAATTGTGAACTTTTTTGAACTTTATTTGCTCAACTCATCATCGCTAGGGTTTGGACCAGGAGAACCATGGGCCAATCTTAAAGTTTTCGTGAGTGTTATTTAACCTCACAGTTTAAAACGCTTTTCAACGTACGTTTCCCACGTTTTTCCTTCCCTTCCCCAAGCTCCCTTTCCATTTCTTCCTTCCCTATCTCAAGCTTCCTTTCCCTCAAGAATCGTTTCCCGTTTTCTTTCACGGGAAAGGACCGAAAAAGGGGAAGGCTCGCGATTTCTAAGAAATTATTAACTATTTAACTACCCACCGTTGATTTCGGTCAAACTTAGAGTGGGCGCTAAGAACCATACTGTATGGTCCATACAATTGAGCCTACAGGAAATTGACCAGATAATTGGAAATCACCTCCAAAATTTTATAAAGCGACCACATGCGGTCCTAGAGAGTCTAATTTAAAATTTGAGTATTTTAAAAAATGAAGAATTTTTCTAGAAAACTTGTTTCAAGAGTGAATCGACCCCATGGAATTCGAAAATCATGCAGAAAATATTTTTTGGTGCAATCATTCAGTGCTGCCGTTTCGGGCGGTCAAATTTATTTTTTCAAAATTTAGGCAATTGCATATCGAAATTTTTGATCGTGAGCATTTGTTCCGGATTCAGAAAAAAAATTAGCTCCAGATTAACATCTGACATTTATAATTGAAGATTTCCACGTGATGTAGCATCGGAAATGGAGGTGCCCAAAAATCAAATTATATAAGATCAATGATTTGAGATCTGGAACTTTATGGTAAAGGTATTTTTAGTTTACAAAATCTAGGTATCAGACACTTTAGGAAAAGGTTATCAAATAAGAAAAATCAAGGCGGCCATTAGATAGGAAGTGTCCTGATTATTAATTTATAGCTATTTTTCAAATTCAATTTTTGTTCAAAAATAGAAAAGTAAGTTTGAAAATAGTATTTAAAAAGTAAAATCATTAAGTAAAATAATTTTGAGAATCAAAGAAATTGAGAGCAAATCAAAAATCTANATTTCCACGTGATGTAGCATCGGAAATGGAGGTGCCCAAAAATCAAATTATATAAGATCAATGATTTGAGATCTGGAACTTTATGGTAAAGATATTTTTAGTTTACAAAATTTAGGTATCAGACACTTTAGGAAAAGGTTATCAAATAACAAAAATCAAGGCGACCATTAGATAGGAAGTGTCCTGATTATTAATTTATAGCTATTTTTCAAATTAAATTTTTGTTCAAAAATAGAAAAGTAAGTTTGAAAATTGTATTTAAAAAGTAAAATCATTAAGTAAAATAATTTTGAGAATCAAAGAAATTGAGAGCAAATCAAAAATGTATTCATTCAATAATAATTATTCTAAGTTTCAATAATTTAGAACTTTCTTCCAAAAAAATTAGCCGTGTAAATATTAAAACCTGATCATCCCCGCGAAATTATAATGTGATTTTTTTTTCCTTAATTTTTCTAGTTTTCAAATTCTACATTATAAATTTTATTGAGTTTTTAGTTGAATTCAGTCGTTGAAAGGTTCAAATTTTCCCCGGTCCGAACCCTGATCATCCATAAAAATAAAAATCTTTACTTAGGAATAATTTTGAAATTTAAGAGACTTGAAATGAAATGCTAAGATTTCTAGGGATTTTGATAGGTGACTCAAGGTATCAATCAGGTTTGAACTTTTTCAAACTCTAGAAAACTAATATTCGAAGAATTTTTCCGATTTGGTCGGAGTGATCAAAATATTGAAGATTTTTAATACTTTAAGAGAAACATTAGGTTTTTGAGATTTTGGTCACTCCGACCGCGCGCTCGGGTGACCAAATTTTGGTCACTCCGAGGACACTCATTTTAAATGAGTCATTTAGTTAACTATTGTGAACAAGAACTTGATTAGGAAAGGGAAATTTCCGATGAATCAGATAATAAAATTTTCGCGAAATACCTTTTTTTTCGGACATCCTCCGTCGATCCAGCTTTTTATTGAGGATGAGACAGAAAGTGTCGAATCATCATAGGCTGGTGCATAAAATTGACTATGATGGCCAATTTTAGTCTCCCAAGAACCATGTAAATCATAGGACATTAAATGAATAAAATCGAGAGATTCGGAGATTTTTGCAATTTCATAACCAATATCCATAGTTGTTTTACCAACAGCCACAGCAGCCGTCAAAATTAATTGTGGATTTCCTGTAGACAGGGTGCCAACGGTCAAAAAAAATAAATGGCTTAAAGTGATAGAAGCTAATTTTAGTTGCACTTGGCCATTTAGTGGTGGTTTGCTTCCAAAATATAAAAAAAAATTTCGATGTCAAAATTTTTTCAAAATTTCTATATTTTTCAAAGTTTTATTTTCCTTAAAACGCACTGATCTTTTGACAGTAATAAACTTTTGCTCTATGTATTGCATTAGTCACTGTGAATTAGATCTTGAACATGGCAATAAAATTTTTTAATTTCGAAAAATTCCAAAATATTTTCTTAGATCCAGAAACTTTGGGGATACCGACGGAGGCTGTTTCTCGAGACTCAGAAAGTATAGAAAGCTTGATTTAGCTGCATTCTAATTTGTTAACGGTTTGCTTATAAAACCAAAAAAAAAAAATGATTTCGATAAACAAAATTTTTCCGAATTTTGCATTAATAATCGCATTTTTTTTAAGTATTTTCAAGTAATTAATTTTTTTCTCGTGATCTGACATTGCGATCTGAATTTTTACAACTAATTTTATTGTGTAACTTATGACAAAAATGTATCAAAAATTATGATTTTTACTCGCAAAAAAGTTTTGGAATTTTCTTCAAATGCCTTTTTGACAAATTGAGGCGTAAATAAACTTTTCGAGTGCTCTAAAAAGCTAATGGAGAAAAAAGAAAAAATCTCTTGTCACCGCCCTCGCGTGCACACTTTTTTAAAGAAGTGCTTTTCTTCAAAAAAAATCTGATATTGTTCGACTAAAATGAAATGGATGTCAGCGAACATGTGCAAAACACCCATTATTTTGCGAAATTTCTCTAAATAACAAGAAATTGTAAATCAGGCTTTTTGTACGGCTGTTAAGCTCACAAATTTTAGTTTATACTGAAAAAAAAAAAAAGAAAATTTTAATATCAGAGAGCTAGATGAAATGGGTCCAAAAAATGAATTTGACCCATTTTTTGAAAATTTCAAACAATATCTCCTTAGCCGAAGTTTGATCAATACGGAACTGCGGTTAGCTCAGGCTAACGTATTAAATCATTAAACACGGTCCGGTTACCCCCCTTGAGGTCAGTCTAAAAACGACAGACTGAACATTTTTGAATTTTACGTTTCTTCATTTATTTTTATTTGACCGGTTGGCAACCCTGTCTACAGGAAATCCACAACTTAATTTGACGCTGCTGTGGCTGTTGGTAAAAAACTATGGATATTGGTTGAAATGCAAAATCTCCGGAATCTCTCGTTTTCATTTATGTCTATGATAATTACATGGTTCTTGGGAGACTAAAATGGCCACATCCATAGGTCAATTTTTATGCACAGTCCTAGGGAGATTCGACCACTTTCTGTCTTATCCTCAATAAAAGCTGATCGACGGAGGATGTCCGAAAAAAAAAGGTATTTGCTAAAATTGTATTATATCTGATTCATCGGAATTTACTTTCCTAACAGTTCTTGCTTCACAATAGTTACTAAATGACCATTTAAAATGAGTGTCCCTCGGAGTGACCCAAAATTTGGTCACCCGAGCGCGGGGTCGGAGTGAGCCAAAAACTCTCAAAAACCTAATGTTTCTCTTCAAGTATTAAAAATCTTTCAATATTTTTGATCACTCGCGACCAAATCGGAAAAATTCTTTCGAATATTTATTTTTTTCTAGAGTTTGAAAAAGTTCAAACCTGATTGATTCTGAGTCACTCTAAAATCCTAGAAGATCTTAGCATTCATTTTCAAAGTCTCTTAATTTCAAAATTATTACCTAAGTAAATTTTTATTTTTTAATGTGATCAGGGTTCGGACCGGGGAAAATATTGAAACCTTTCAACGATACTGAATTCAACTAAAAACTTCAATAAAATATTATAATGTAAATTTGAAAACTACGTTAAAAATTAAGGGAAAAAAAAATTCACATTATAATTTCGCGGGGATGACTCAGGTTTGATAATTCTACATCGGCTAATTTTTCCATTTTGGAGAAGTTCACTTACACTGATTTATTTAAATTGTATCGTAAATTTGAAACTTATGACTTAGAATAATTATTATTGAGATGAATACATTGTTTGATTATGCTCTCAAATTATCTTTGATTCTCAAAATTATTTTAGTTAATGATCTTTACTTTTTAAATACATATTATACAAACTTTACTTTTCTATTTTTGAACAAAAATTAATTGAAAATAGCTAAAATTATAATCAGCGACATTCCTAGCTAAATGGTCGCCATTGAATTTTTCTTATGTGAGTAACCTTTTCCTAAAGTGTCTGATACCTTAGAATTTGTCGAAACTAAAAATACCTTTATCCATAATAAGTTCCAGATCTCAAATCATTGATCTTAATATTAATATTGATTTTTGGGCACCTCCACTTTCCGAGCTTACGTCACGTGAAATCTTCAAATTATAATGTCAAGATGTTATCTCGCAGCTTAATTTTTTTTGAATCCCCGGAACAATATGGCTCACGATCCAAAAATTTCGATATGCAATTCCGCCTAAATTTGAAACATAAATTGACCGCCCGAAAACGGGCGACGCACTGAATGATTGCACCAAAATATTTTCTGCATGATTTTCGAATTCATGGGGTCGATTCACCTCTTGAACAAGTTTTCTCTAGAAAAATTCTTCAATTTTTTAAAAATACTCAAATTTTAATTAGGACTTCTTAGGACGCATGGTTGGTCGCTTACTAAAATTTGGAGGTGATTTCCAATTCATCTGGTCAATTTCTGTAGGCTCAATGGTTTATGCGCACCACAGTATTGGTTCTTAGCGCCCACTCTGAGTTTGAGCGAAATCAACCGGTGAGGATAGTTAAACTACGTTTAATAATGTTCTTAGAATACGCGAGCCTTCCCCTTTTTCCGGTCCTTTCCCGTGAAGAAAACGGGAACACTGATTCTTGCGGAAAGGCAACTTGAGCATGGCGAGGAAGAAATGGAAAGGGAGGCTTGGGTGAAGGGAAGGGAAAAAACGTGTGGAACTAACGGTACTGAAAAGCGTTTCTAAAACTGTGAGGTTTAAATACACACTCACGCCTAAACTTTAGTTTGGCCCATGGTTTCTCGCTGTCATGAACGCCTAGCGATGAAGAGTTTGAGTCAAATAAAGTCAAATAAAGTTCACAATTTTGGGCACTCGCGACGCCGCGCTCCGGAGTGGACCATTTTATTAGAAGCTTACAACCTGACTCAAATTTTTGGTCATCCGAGATTGGTCGAGGTTGAGTCGATTTCATTGGCCTATTTGAAAATTCGGATATTTGAATCCTGTTGAAATAATCCCGCGGTGTCTCGTGTCCATTAGGGCGGCTTGTAATCGCCAGGGAAGGGTCATCCGAGCAGATTTTCAGATCGGACGTTTCGGCAAATTCGGGCCTCAAAATTTACAAGAGTCGGTTCGGAACCGGAGTTTGAAAATGGTTGCAGAATTCGGAAACAAATTGTGATCGGAGACGCCCAATCCCTACGGTACTCCGAGGCTGGCTTTATCGGGCATCCAAATTAAAAATAGGAAAGCTAAATTTATTATGATTTTCGAGTCCTGTAGGCTTGTATTAAGTTATATATAGACAAACTATTTTGAAAGAAAAATTTGTGAAATGTTTTCCTCAGTGTTGAACCTGAGGAAAATGTTTGCTCTTTAGCGCTCGACGGCGCATAATTGGACCACAGTATTATAATATTATTTTCCAAGAAATGAATACTAATACAATTGTTGGGTGTTACTTTCAGCTTGATACGTTAACCTTGAGCGTCGAAAAATAATTTAAACTGTACGGCCAAAGAGTTAAAAAAATGAAATCAAATTATAGACAACGATAATTCTGTGACAAGCGTAATTGTCAGAGAGATAACCTAGGGTGAATGTAAAATTATATATATTTTAGGGAAACAGCTGTAGAAAAAACAAAGATTGTTTCCTGGGCCAAACTATGAAAAACAGACATTTGAGTTTTCTAGCTCATGCCAAAAATTCAAACTCTTATCGATTTGACTGGGTTGTAAACTTATTCGAATCATTGAAACATTATTTTTGCTTCCGGGTTAACCTAGATCTCGCGCTCTGGTTCAACATACAATTTTTAAAGATTATCCGAACTTTGTTCCTGAGATTACGAACTAAACAATCCTAGATTCTCATGACTAATCCGAAAGTTTGAAGTGGCAAGCGTCGATGGTCCGTGACAAAAGTCTTTCTCAGCCGAAACAACCCCTAGGGAGCCCCTTAAACACATTCAAGATCTGGTCGCTGAGAGATATTTGGTTCACTAAAATTTATTTTAAAAAGCATAAAGGGTTTATCACAATATACCTACAGAACAGTAATTGACAAAACTACAAGCAAGAAATATAATAATTTTCCCAAAATAATGAAAATAGAAATGGTTGTGTTCTTGGTTGGGGAAAATATTCAGTATAATTGTATTTAAATATGTGTGAAATTATATGTGAATATATATTTTCGATTCCATGTAAGTTTCATAATTCAGTGCTAGTTAAAACAGATTTCGAAGAAGCAGAGTTGTGTGCACAAAATTTGAAATCAACAACAAAAAATAAGTATATGTCTAGAAAGTTTGTTTAAGGGAGCGTACTCAACCGGTTTTTTGACATTTTAGATCGGGGCTCAGTACACAAAACGGAAAAGTTATAGAAATTATGAAAAACCCTAAAAGGAGATCATCATTTTTGATTCGACCAAAAGTAAAAACAGCAGTATTGTTGAGCACCACAGCACCAAGTGGGAGTGAGAGTTCTAGAAACATATTTTTGGCTTGAATGTTTTTTATCTCGGAAAACGGCTTAATGGAACATTGATTACACCTTTGTAAGAATCAAACAATTACTACAGAGGGTTTGACCGTTATCGGAAATATTTTGCGAAAATTTTTCCAATCCGGACTTGTTCTGAAGTAATGAAAAAACTGTATTTCTTGATATTTTAGAATCTTGTTAGCTCCAGTTTTTCTCAAAACATTCGATCAATTTTTTTTTAAATTTAGGTCATTCTTGGGAACAACATGTCTTCTCCATTTCTAGTGAAAATTTTGGTTTTTTAAAACATCGCCTCCTATTTATAGCAAATTGCCAGCATTAATTCAGACGAGAGTCAATTTTCCATAGATTTCTAAGAAAAAAATTTCATGGTATTGGCTGTTTAGTACCATCAATTAAAAGCGATAAGTCTATGAACAAAATTTTTGCTTCACGTCAGTGTCACAAATTTTTGATCCCTTTACTTCTAGAATCCTAGAAATGTAAAAATTCCTAAACCTGAAAACTAAATTCTCGAAAACAATTGCCATAACATTTTTTATTCTTAAATTTCTAGTATATACGTGCCAAATGTCTTCTCAATTTCCAGATGAAAACAACTATTTTTTTAAACATCGCTGCCTCAGTACATAGAAATTGCTTTTTGGTTCAGCCGGAAGTCAATTTTCTGGAGTGGTCTAGACAATTTATTTCTTATCCGATCTTACACGAAAGATACCTCCAATTGAAGCTACTGCAAAACTCGGAAGAAAAAAGATGCCACTCACTTTATACTTATTTTTTAAAAATTTGTCATTAAATTGAGTTTATGTCATTTTTTCTTCAAAAATACTTAGAACAAAATTCTGAAACTCGACAATTTGTGAGAAAAATCTCGAAGGTTTTTTTTTCATGATAAGAGCAGGAATGCATTTTGTGGCCTTCTCGAGGCTATTTGGGTTTGCAGTTATTATTCCCTTAACCTGAATTAAAAAAACCGGGAGTACCCCCTTATAACACATGCAGTTTTGACAAAGTGCCCCTATATACGTTTTCAAATATACGAGCTAAGATGCGAAAAAAATTTAAAAATAATTTGGATGATAATAAAATTTTCGCCAAATATAAAATAAATTTTTGATTTGGAAAATATTAGGGCGTAATAACTATTTCATCGCCGAATTAGAAAACCAAGATCGATCATACTGTTGATAAAACTGCAGTCGTGTCGCTACTAACATTTTTTTTGTGACTTTTTAGAACTGGTACATTGAGTAGAATCCAAAGAACGCCAAACTAAGTTCGGATTTCAAGAATTATCACGCAGAATCAGAGAAACTGTTTTTGTTCAACACAACTTAAAGCTCGTGTCAATATTACACAACTAGTTAAAAACTGCCCGGAGGGCGAGTCACCTACTTGCAATGACCGCATAAACATTTTTACAAGAAGATGTCACAATACTCTTCTCTAATCTGACAAATACCCAACATAGGAGCAAAAGATGGAAGCAGCAGCAATAAAACTGTTTTGTCAAAATTATAATGACCCTGGTCAATGATTAAAGCAGTTCATATTCTCTTTGTTGTATAATACAAAAGTGCTCTAATGCCAAACTTATAGTAGAGTGACCATGATATTGGTGCAAGAAAATGAAATCCTCGCTATGTGCTTAGATTAAAGAAAACTTTCTAGAATTGGGGTATAATACGCCTCGATAATTTTGTTGATCCTAGCTGAGCATCTAGGCTATGTGTGCACATTGGCTGTTCACGAAGGGCAGGGTACCCTGTATTCGACTGACACTGATGTCCCATGACTATAGACAATGGCTAGTTAACAATCATTTTTCTTATATTTTCGCCGATTATACTCTCTAACAATTTTCACTTCGTTTTTAAATAAAATTCTAAATAACCTAAACTTTATGAACTGACTTTGTTTTTGTTAATGAATCGTGCGTTTGTCTGGCGCGATAGGTTTTCGTTTATAATTCCACATATTTAGTCAGTTATATGAGCAGCTGGCCCCCCGTTACTGAATAATGCTCGGTCTCGATCTGATCTCCTTAACGGGTCAGTTTCCCGACTACTTCTCAACCTTCTGTTTTATGCTTTCGACTCTCAAAAGGAATGGTGCTTTACTCCTTTTGGTGATGGTGCTTGTTTAAAATCACAATTGATTCGTCAGAAAGAAGATTGTCAAAAAGAAAATTTAACTACTGTTTGAATGTATTCTTAGTTACCATTTTAAGATAGATTATCAATTCGATTTTTAACTGGCATTCATTGTGAGTTTTCTGATCAAATATTGTGATGATATTCTTGAAACATAGTTTCTATACAAGGATAGTTAAATAAAATATAAGCATAGAGTGCCCACAATTCAATTAACGCTTTTTTCTGACCATAACCTGAGGTTAATTTCCGTTTGATCAGATTCTTGTAATGATTGAGTCAAGGGAGCTCTCCAAGTCCGAGCGCTTTGCCGGCGGGATTTTTTTTCTGACCTAATTACTTTCGATGACTAAACTGAGCCGAACAATTTTTAGTTCACTCAAAAACCATGCATGCCGTGGCAATTCAAGCTGCGAGTAAAAGTCATTAGCGGATAGAGTAGTGCAATTCGTTATTCTGATCAATTTTCCCATTTCTTATATTTTTAATTATTATTAAATTGTTGAGAAGGTTCTGAGTTTTTAAACTTTTATGATTTCTATTAATATTTATATTTCGATCTGATTTTTATTTTGTGTGAATTTGGAATTATTGGAGCTAGAGATATAATTGAAAAGTTCTATTATTAATTCCAACTTATTCTATGAGAGTGTCACAATCCCCTATTCACGACTTTTCGTGAATGTCCCGGGCCCTACTACTTAAAACCACACTAACGTTTCTAATCAGGGGCCGAATCAGTGTCCAAAAGTTCGTGAATAGGAGGNTTTTTTTGGAAGGAAACCAGCCACGAAAATGCCAATGCAACTAAAATTAGCTTCTTATCACTTTAAGGACTTCGAATTTTTGTTGTTTGTGTTGAAACGTGAACCAATCGGAATCGCTCATTTAGACTAAGCTTTTATTTTTTTTTTAAATCTCAGTGAAGAATATATATTTTTTACTGGCTTTAAATTTTTTAAATTAGGAACGCCTTTTCATTACATCATCTTAATAGAGGCAAATTCTAGGCTTTTTTCTTTATAAATATTTAGCCAAATTCTAGACTTACAAATTATTTACATGAGGTTGAAGTTTTCTGAACGTAATTAAATGTACTACACAAAAAGTCTGGAACTCTAGATTTCGTACTGTATACTTTTCTGAACTTACAAAAGTATTATTAGCTTGAATAATGAATTATCGAAACGTTGCTTAAAAATAAAGTTATAATATAAATGTACTACATTTCAAGTAAAACTACTTGATAATGAATAAAATTAAATTAGAAAACGCTCGCATCAAATATGAAAATTTTCATATATCCCCGTTTCACACTATCCGTAATATTTTGGCCCTATTACTAGAAAACACACTCCGTTAACTCAAAAGGACCTTAATATTCGGAATAGGGTGAAAGGGGATAAATGTTTATTTATAAGTCTCGCCTTTATTCCAAAAGGTGAAAAATAAAAAATGATCCATAACTGCTTGAATTAGATTTTTTGCCGCCTTCAATAGAAAAAAATGTAAGTTATAGTCTTTTGTCCTCAATTTTTATGTCTTTAACATTTTGGTCTTGGGAGACTTATTTAAAAAAATGTTATAACCCCACATGTGACCTCGGACACCCTGCCTGTGGCTTCAGATTCTTTGATAAAACCTTCTTTTAATTCTTTGCATAGTGCGGTGAATCGCTGTTTATCATCTGCGGGAGAGTTTCCGACTCCAAGAGGTCCACTTCCAGGATATTCCCAATCTAGATCTAATCCATCAAAGCCATGTGCTCGAAGAAAAGTTATCGAACTTGCAACGAATTCTGCACGATTTGCTTTTGTTGAGGCCATCGATGTAAATCGCTAAAAAATTATGAATCATGTTATATTCAATTTCAAACCAGAGTGACACTCAGTGACTCTTTATTGTAAAAATGGTGACTACATTGAGCGAGAAATTTTAGACTAGCGTGTTACAAGGTTTTCAGCATTAGAATTTAACGATATTTATGGAAAAATGAAAAGGTACAATTTGTTCAGAAATTTTTAAAGATGCAGAAAAAAATTTCGAAAATGTTCACAGAAAGGTTTTTTATCATATCTAAGTACATTTCCGGTGCGCCTATGCAATAATGAAAAAATAGTAATTTAAACTGACTTTTACGTTTAGAATTATTGATTTCTAGAATAAGGCTAGTGGAAATAAAGTAGTTCTTATTCGCGTATCGACCAATATAACAGTTCAAGCAAAGAATTCAAGGGGGCATAGAAAAACCTGCACAAGCCTATTTCAAACCCACTTTTTCAAAAACTAAGGATTGAAACCTTACAAGATCAAAGTTTTGAAATAAAAGATGAAAAAAAAGGTTACAATTTGAAACTTTTTTGTCAAATTTTCCTCTATTTATCCTTATTTTAGCCGATGGTTAACCACAGATAGAGCTGTAAAAAACAAAGATAATTTCGAGTATTGTTTGTTTTCTGCCCTCTTTTTATTACCCTTGCTTCTCTCTATAGCTCCTTCATCATGAATCGACCTGACGTTGACAAACGGTTCCATTCATGAGATGTCGCATGTTTTGTATTACCCGAAGTGACTTAATTGTCAAACGGGTGTGAAAATTGTTTACATTTCGAATTTTGAGTCTTTGATAGTTCAACATGACAAGACAAAATCTAAATAAAACCGTTTGTAAACGTCAGATTGTGCTGTAATGGTGGAGCGATAAAAAGCGAACGCAAAATATAAAAAGAGACAGTGTGCATAAAAATATCCGAGCCCTACTAAAGTGATTTAAGATTCATGATTCCAAGGTTTCAATTGGGCGAGTACACTTTTCAATAAATAGTTTATGCAAAGGCTCTTCGTTTGTTTTCCGATATGGAAAATTCAAAAGTCCAAAATAGATCAATGTTCATCAGATCACCTATATCAGATTACAGATTTCACCGAATTTTTGACAATTCCCAATTTATCCTGTTAATAATTGACTGGAACAATATTTCGTTTTTTGTGCCGGCTGCGCTACATATCTATTTTTCACGCGATATTTCATGATTTAGTCTAACTTTTTAATTCGCAATAGCGCAATTAATCATTATGATTTTCTATGCGACCGATATTCTCGGTAAAATTTTGCACACGTGGTGCAGCCACTGGTGCTTCAGTTATACGATCTGAAATACAATTGGTAATAAGAAAATATGATTTTGCTGGAAAATTTATGAAATTAAAATATTGGATTTGTGGCAAAAACAAAAATAAATTGTTTTAAAATGTGTCTCCTACATAATTCAAATAGTTTGAAACGCCTATTCAACGCTCCTTTCGTCTGGCCAATGAGCAGGCTTGAAAGCTATGGATTTCAGTCAGTATACCAATCAGAGCCAGGGCGTAACTCCAGGCGTTTCAAACTATTTGATTCGGGGGGTAAATTTGAAACGACCTTGTGAAAGGAGAAAGTTTAATAATGCATGAGGCTGCCAAGGACCTTGTGACAAGGCAGCCTTATAGGAGTTGTGGGTGTAAAGAATACATGAGTGAAAAAATAGTTTAAAAATTAAGAATGCTTTTAACAATAATTAACTCTCAATAAAAAATGAATTAGTATTGTGAATGGTTGAGCCAGGTCTCGGAATGAGGCGAGAGGACCCACGCCTCAAGCACATGACTACTGCAACATACTTCACCAACACAGAAATTAAATCTTATCAACCTATTTCACTTATGAAAACCAACATAGAATCCTCTTTTCAACTGACAAGAATTTTTGCAGACGTCATACGTTTCATAAGAAGTATGTTTTATTTAATTTGAAGCTGAATTGACCGAGAGTAAAAAGATTTTCTGAATTTCATTTTTACCGCCTAAAAACCGAAGGAGATTTTCACTTAAACCGGACGAATAACCAACTATTTGAAAACGTCGTATTTTCCCAAAACATCTTTGTTTGAATCAATTTAAAGCAAAATTGACCGAAAATTATCAACTTTTGTGAATTTTTTACCGTTTTTTAAGTACGGCACTGGTTTTTTGTGAAAGTACGACGTTTTCAAAAAAATGGTGAGTCTTCCTGTTTGAAAAAATTTCCTTTGGTTTTTAGGCGGTAAAAATGGAATTCAAAAAATCTGTTTATTCTCGGTCAATTTTGCTTCAAATTGAATAAAACATACTATTTATGAAACGTATGACGTCTGCAAAAATTCTCGTGAGTTGAAAAGGTAATTCTCTGTTGGTTTTTAGCGTAAGAAAACGAATTCATTTTATATAATTTCTATGCACATGGTAAAGTCCCGAGCATGAACTTGACTAGCCAACGCCCACGCTTATCAGTCTCGAGCGTTATCCAATCAGAGCGTTATCTTTTCAGAATTGTTTTCTTGTGCTACAATTCAAGAATATAACAACAATTTCCTTCAATCCTTGCTTTATTTACACCCACAACCACCCTAAGTTTCAGCATGATATACTGAATAATAAGCAATGAACTGATTTTGATTAGTAGGAAAATCATCAACCTTGGGAATTTTCTCAACTAGATATTTAAAACAATTAATTAACAAATTACCTCAGTTCCATGTGTCCATCCACCGACAGCGATTGTTATTTTCAAACCTGGATTTTGTTTTTTAAGAACCATAATTTCAGGATACAACATGCTTATATCATTCCATTCAACCGCTCCTAACTGATTCGTGCCTTTAATTATCTAAATCAGACTTGAATTAAATTGTAATGGGAGAATTAAGCAGGGATTTAAATCTTTTATGTTCATCATGTAATTTGAACATAAAATCCTGAAATTAACTTCAAAATTATATCATATAGTTTCAATTTCATCGTTAAATTTTTTGAAAATAGTCCAAAATCCGCATACGAAATTTTGCGCCATAATTTTAATGATTGTAACTAATCATAATTAAAATTGTATATTAAAAACTTTGCATATATACAGCATGTCACTTTCCCAGTTTGACTTTTTGCTCTGACCAACCTTGGCCAACTTAACGTTTAAGGAGATTGTGAGTGCAGTAGTTATTTCTGACCAAGGTCGCAAATTCGGTATTATTTTTTTGTATCCGACCATTCAGCACAGAGGAAATTGATAGCAAGCAAAAAAAAATTTCACTATCGAATAAGTAGTTCTAGAATATCGAATTTGCTTGCAAAACTAATTTATTTACTTAAAATTCTAGCCATAGGATAGTCCCAAATTAAAAATAATCACAGCAAAAACTTACATCAAATGAAAGTATTACAATATTATAATTGTTAAGATTTTTGCTTCTTTTCAATATTTCCATTTTAAGCCTAATCAATGTTATAATGGTGCGCAGTAAATCTGCATAAAATAGTTATTGCAAAAAATCTGACACAAATTATTTAAATTTTGTTGGACTATTATTTTACTTTGATAATCAAGAATGATTTATTAAAAAGAGAAAAGAAATCTTATGAACCGTTCGTGAGTTGAACTTTGTTTTGTAAAATAATGTACATTTTGCCTATATTCAACTTCAGCAATGAATTTAAAAAAAAACCCGGAAAATTAAGATGAATAAAATAAATTTTATTAGTCTTTATTGTGAAGATTTTTGTTCTGACAAATAATATCGGCATAATGTAGTTTTTGGATACGTGGATATAAAGTTAAACTTCAATGGAGAGAAATACCAGCAATAAGGTTTTGGGCATTTTATGGCTTATGTTCGAATATTTTCTAGAAATTTATCACTTTAATCCATTTCAAGGTTACGAACTGCAATGTGCAATTGAATTCATAGATGTCATCTTCATTCTCACAAAAGATATTTGAGTTTCAAAAAGAGCTCATTTCTCCCCCAGCACATTGCTGAAGCACCCACCCGGAAAACACCCAGGTGGTAACCTTGATGGTATCTTAGTCCCTTATTTGACATATTCTCGATAAAATATTAGCTAAACAAGGCTTCAAGGATTTTTACATTTTTTCATAATTTATTCTCTTAATTTGGCTCAGAAATAACAAAAACAACTTTTTCACAATTTCAGAAATAATAAAAATCCGAATGATTTCATTTTTTCAAAATTAGACAAAATAAAATAAAGCGGGAGCCGTGTTTGCCTTTTAGAACTTCTCGCAGCGTTAAAAAAAGGGGGGGGGGTTTACGTTTGTAAGTTTTATTGTTTGAATTTCACCGAGACGCTTCTCAGGAAAAATGTAAGGTTCTTTGATTTTCCAAGAAATTATTTTAGCAGATGCAAAAATTTTGACAAGAGATATTTTTATACCGCTTTTCATTTTTTTTTGCAAAAGCTTCCAAGAGGTTAATTGTGACAGCGTGTCCGAGGTCGTATAAATTTCCAGAATTTTCAAAAATTTCAGATTATACATAATACGTGAAATTTTGCGCTCATTACGAATAAGTAATTTTTTCAAAATTTTAGATCGGATCAGTGGACTTGTAATAAGATTAGAGCAGATCTTGGCAAGCCAGTGAGTGCCGACTTGGCACTGCCGAGTTTTGGATTAGAGTGGCCACGGTCTGAAGCATTTCAGGAATGAGCTGAAAATCTGAACCAATCAAGATAGCCATTATCTAGGAAATCTTACGGGGATTATTGTTTTCAAAAAATAAATGAAAATTTTGAGGAATAGAACAATAAAATAAAAACTGGTTCTAGTGCCGACCCCTGGTCTGACATGCTGTTGTATCAATATTAATAATACTTATTGAAAGCAACTATTTACCTGTGCGAAAGCATATACATAATGAGTACATAAATCAGCAGGAAGATCTGATGGAACATGTTTTCCTTCGCTCTTACGGTACTGAGCCCAATTAACAAAGTAGCAAACAATTACTTTCTCAGTATTTTCGATAACCGGACTTCAAGTAGGATCAACATTATTTTAGTAAATGAATCAAATTTAAATTTAAAATGATTCGCTTCGACCTGTTCAATTATCAATTTTTGATTATGATTTTCAGTCAAATCTTAATTGGGACACATCTATGAGATTCGTTTTTTGTTTTAAACGGACCGTTTCTGATTTGTTTTAGAATGATTATAACAAAAAAACTTCGCGACAGTAGACTTCATGATTTGAAGCGCAGAAAATTTCTGAAAGACATGAAAATAAATGCATAACCAACCGAAAAAATAAATCATTATTGGATTTTCAATGCCAAATTGCCCGAGTGATACAAACCGTTTGATCAAACGATATCTCCGCGTTTATCTGAACAAAAATATTGCATTTTTTAAAATATCAAATTTTGGAACATCAGAATGACTATAAAGACCAAATTCTTCTTGGAAAAATGAAGGGTTCTTTGTTCTCAAAACTTTTCAAGTTGTTCCTGGTCTTTTGATTCTGGTCAGTAACTGTTTGGTTGTTTCTGGCTTATTTGTTGTTTTCAAAGATGTTTTAGTTATTTCCCGCTTTTTGGTTGTTGGTGTCTTGGTTTTTGTTGTTCCTGATGTTTCAATTTTTGTTGAAAATTGTTTGGTTGTTCTTCGGTTTTCAGTTGTTTTTGTCCCCGGTCTTTTAATTGTCATTTGTGATTGTTTTGGTTGTTCAAGGTAATTTTATTAACGTAACCCCGGTTGTTTTTCCGCTGCCATTTGAACAAGACAGCCCACCAACGGATTTTGGATCTAACAGCTAAGGGATTAATAAATGACAAAATGGGTTTTTCTGATTTTACACCGGATGTCCGGTGATACTAGAAAATGATCGGTAGAAATTAACAAGGTCTGTTCTGAGAAGACGACACATAATCCGAGGCCATTTTTTGAAAAAAAGTATAATTTGTTCTTAGAAATTTTTCGACAATAATTTTTTGAAATTTGATACCTCAAATTTTTTTTGACAAACATTCTCACTTGAAAAAAATACCCAGGCAAGTAAATTTTCACGTCCACAGGTATTCTGACTTGAAAGATGGTCAAACCGAAATTAAACTTCTTGGGAGGTGTCAAATTACAGTTATGGTTATGCAAAAAATTTGCGCACAAAAGTTGTACTAACTGGCAAAATGGCTTCGAAGAATGTTCAGTTTTCTCAGAACCGACGTTTTAAATATTTACCAGTTAATTTCCGGTATCACCGGACATCCGGTGAAAAATCAAATAAATTAAGTCATTTATTATCTTTGGCTGTTTGACCCAAATTTGTTTTGTTAATATCTCGTTCCATTCTCGAAGGGCAACAGAGATACTACTGGGGTTACCTGAAAAAAAGTCACCTTAGTCTTTCAGTTGTGGATAAAAGTTTTCTTGTTGTTCCTAATTTCACAGTTGTCCTTGAAACCATCTGGGTTGTTTCGGGTCTCTTAGTTGTTTTTTGTGGTGCAAATGTAGCTGGAAATTTTTCGGTAGTTCCAGGCCTATCAGCTGTCGTTGTCAAGTGATTTTCAGTTGGATTATTAGTTGTTAAAACTGATGGTGTGAAAACAACAGTGGTCGTGTTATCGGATTTGCAACCGGATGCGTTGGAATTTGATGGATAGTTGCAATTGTCGTGAAAATGATTAAATATGAGGCCCCCTTAAATAAGGGTTTCGCTGAAATTATTTGCTGACATTATATCTTTTTCCAAACCAAAGGGAATCGTGAATCAGTGTTGGCTCAGTGGTTGTATGGGGTATATTAATCGGCAAGAGTGCATGATATTTGGAGCAGCAAAGTTGATTGGTGCGTTATATCAGCCGATAACCACCCCGGCCAATTAGGCGTAGGATTCGACACAAGTGGGGTTCGAACACGCGCTCTAGAGATCACAATGATTTCAAGATTTACTTTGGTTGGATAAGGAATATCATATTCCGAATATGGATTAAGGGCCCTGAGTTGACAGATCTTGACTATTTGATAAATACAAACAGCGCGGGAAACTAGCCTACCATCCAAACCCTAGATAAAACAATAAGCCGATTTCGTTAGTCAGATTTTGGCGGAACAACCGATAAAATTCTCGGATTCTGCATCTTTCAAATAGTCAGGATCTTTCGGTAAGGGGCTCTCAATCCATTTCCTCATTAAACCCGGTATTTCAAAATAAATGTCATGGACTCGACTTGTCTTGCTTAACCAATGTATTGAGTGTGAGTTGATGAAGTGCAAGAAATATTGTTAAGTAAGCCATGATTACTGCAGGATGAGTAATCTTTTTCATTTAATAACTTGGGCCTCGGAGAAAAAATTAAAAAAAAGTGCAAATCTGCCAAAATGCACCGAGGCCCTTAAATAATATATTTCGTTGATAACGAGGTTTGAAAAAAAAACGTGAAATAAGAATAATTGATGATTCCAACAAGTTTTTGAATAATCATTACATTGCGGGAATATTTGATTATAAATTAGTTTGAATATTCTGAATAATAACTTTCGCAATATTAATGACATAAATATCACGTCGTGAAAGTCATTTTTATGTCTCCTAAAATTGTTAAATAGGATTCTCACAAGGCACATTGTCAACTGGATTATCTTGTTTTGTTTTTAAAGCTATTGGTTTAACTCTTTAATAATAAGTTCAAGATAAAGACATTAATGAATAAAGTTCTTTAGGCTGATCAAAATTCATAATCTAGAACAACTTAACTCCAACAGTCTTTGTATGGTCACGCGTGACCATGACCCCTTTAATCGCAATTTAGGAGCCCTAATCATACATGAATGTAGCATTTACACAATGATCGATCAACTATTTGAATCAATGACGTTTCTGCGTTTTTTTCTGGAAATTTTAACTGTATTACAGTATTTATTTTTTGCAAAAAATTTTAAATCATCAAAAAAAGACTTTCAGCAAGATCAGAAAAAAATTGTAAGCCTTTTTCCCCATAACACGATAGCCCAAAAATGATCACGTGACCGTATTTTCATGGAATAAGGTTGGCAAATATAGTACTGTTTTTTTTTCAAAAATTCTTTAAATCAATTTTTGAAAGAAGTGAATTGGTTCTTAAAAAGTTTTTGAGACTTTTTTCCGGTCACACCAAAGTCCAAAAACGATCACTGCTCTCAAATTAAGAAATAAGGTTTTGGTTCAAGTACACAAATAGTACTCAAATTACGCCAAAAAAAATTTTGGGCTAATAAAAACCGAATTTAAAAGTTTTGAACATAAAAGTATCTTCCAAAAAGGTCACGTGATCTTATTTTTGAAGAAATAAGGATTCATTCATGAGATATTTCAACCCTAGTTTAAAATTATTTCGTCACGTGATTTTATTTGGACTTTGGCTTAATTTGAAGAAAGACTTTAAAACGTTTTCGGATCCCCCTCAAAGTTGTTTTTATGTCATTTGAGTACTTTTTCAAAATACCGTACATTGTTTACCGTATATCAAATCACCGTAAATTTCAAAGTCATCGTAGAGACTCGTTAGTACCCTCAAAAGTATCGAAAAAGTCAATTTTCTGATGAAAATATTAGCAACTATGGGTCAAATATGTACTGAAAGGTCGCCAGAGAGCAACAATTCCCTTGTCAAATCTCAAAAATTTGACTATTTTCTGCTCTTTAGTAACCGTTCAGTAGATAATTCACCCAAAGTTGCTGATATTTTCGTTAGAAAATCGACCTCTCCGATTTTTTGAAGGTACTTACAAGATTCTACGATGAACTTGAAATTGGCCTTGAACCTTGTCATTAAAAATAGTTATTTTTTTTCTTTTTAAGGAGCTGATTTTTCTAAAATTTCAATATAAACATGCCATTTTTTTGCAGTTTCAGCACCCAAATTGGTCACGGTTTAATACTGCAAATTTTAAAATGTCAAATTTAGCCCTTATGCGTATCAATTATGCCCTTAATTGTGTGAATCGTGCTAAAACGAGAGATTTTTATAGTTTCTTATCGCCATTTGATGCCTTTTAATATTTTTTTCACATTTTGTCAGGATACAATTGTAGGAAATTATCGAAATTACCATTATCAAGTGAACAATATATTTGAAAAATTTATGTTGATAATGAAACGAAGGTTATACGTTTGATTTAAACATCATGGTCACGCGTGACCATGACAAGATTGTGAGTCCAGAAGTTGTTTCGGATTGTAGGAGTTAAAGTCCTAAAGATTTATTTCGTCATTAACCCCCTCACACCATTTGACTATCTAAAGGAAAAAAAATTTGGGAGCCAAAACGGCGCAGAAATAACATCGTCACAGACCAACAATTCAATAATGTCATAGAGTTTGCAATTTTATTTCCAAAACTATTGCTGAAAATTTTATACGATTAGCCGTTCGAAAGTTATTTTTAACTACTTTTTTTTAGGATTTTCGCCAAAATTTCCTAGAAAATTAATTGTGTGAAAACGATACATAATATCAGAATTCTGAGGAAGCCAGTTTTTAGGAGAGTACTGAAGGATTCTTTTGATAAAAGTTTATTTTATCTGCAGTCTCTATACGAAGAATAATTTTTTCACAAAATTTTTCCAAGTATTTTTCTACAGATGAAAAAAAAATTTTCGCCAAAAATTTTTTGCAGACTTTCATACAATTTTAAAAAATAGAAAAAAAATTTTTGAAAAAATTTTCGAAAATTTTTTTTTCGAAATTTTTTTTTATTTTTTTGAAATTGTCTGAAACATCTACAAAAATTTTTTCATCAAAAATTTTTTGTCCAGTTGTCGAAAAATACTGAGAAAAAAACTCGAAAATTCTCAAAAAATGTAATATGACACCATCTATCTTAGATATATGTGCCAAAAAACTGGTGGTAACTCAAGTCAACAAGGCGGTTATTTTGATAATAATAAAACAAATTTTGGACTAAACGGCCATCCTTTTTTTCAATTTCTAAGTTTTTTTTATCAAAAAATCAAGGTTTGAGAGCCTGAAAATGACAAATTTCAAAATTTTATTTTTTTTTCGAAAATTGTGTTAATTTAATTCATAAGTGGCGTTGACTCAAAAAATACCGATGCGGCATTTGTTTGAAAATAATTAAATACCGAAAATACGAAAAATCGCTATATTTTGATCACGTGACGTCCAAAAATTTTTTCATATTTTTTTTAATTGTTTTTTATATTATTAACCTCNGTGAGCAATCGAGATATCATATTTAAAATTTGAGACTCGCTATGAATAGCTAAAGTTTCACTTGTAAATTTGTAACTTATATGTCATTGTAAAAAATGTATGGTTTTTCAAGAAATACAAGGTGAGTAACCTCTTTTTTCTCTCGCAGTTATCTAGTTCCCAAACTTCGAAATTTGATAATGTTACGTGTTATTCACTTTATTCTATCCTTGATCTCAATCAGTGACGAATAAGTAAATTGATATCTTTTCCAGTGTTCCCGTGATAAGCGCTCAAAGAAGTGCCTTTAGATAGGCTTTTGGGTGTGAGGCGAAGTTCTCGTTTCTGGGTGTGAGGAGGTTAACCAAAAAAAGCATTTTAGATTATACATTTTGAAGAACCTGGCAACTTAACTCAATCATTCAAGGCCACTTGCTATTAAATCACGGTACCTATAATTTTAAACAATTTAGATCTTCATTTTTATAATATTTCAGGCAAATGTCACGACGTTTAGGTTCGAAAACGGTTTTCTGATGAAAAATCTATATCTATAAAAGAAAAACATTGTGTTTTTTTTCGTTAAAAACAAATCGGAAAAATGCTTAATTTGCTCTATGTTTGTGAGGGGGCGGGATAAGTTCATCATCTTACAGCGTGGACCAACAATAGCGCTAGACTAAAAAAGGGTTGCTCACACAATCCAGTATACCCATGATTTGTATTGTAAATAACTTCAAAACCCATTTTATAATTTCAAATTTGAATTTCATATTTTCCAGGGGTCCAAAAAAAGTTTATCTACAGCAACCAAATTATTTCTCTGATCTTAATTGCGAATCGCAATTTTCGATCTAATTGATTATTCTGATATTCATGTTTGTTTCTCGATCTCTCTAAGCTATCAAATACACTCAAATTTCTGAAAACCCCTAACTGATATCAAGGAAATAACAAATATCGGCAAGATTAAATTTATAAAACATGCCATTTTACACACTGAATATAATTCACTTTCGAGAATCACATAAATGTAAATTTGATTTGTCAAAAACAATTTAACGATATCTTTCTAGGAAATTTGTTTGTAGGACAATAATTGTCCGACAATTTTCTCACAAACTCAAAGTACAAAAATCTTGACTCGAGACCTAGAGCCTCTAAGTTGAAGGCAATTAATGATGATATATTTCTCATACTCATCAGTGCACGTTCTCGCATTTTATTGTTAAATAATTTTCAAGCTTTTTACTTTCAAATGAAACACCGGACCTTCAAGCTCATCAAATGTTCGGAATATAGCATCTGTAAAAGAATCATTTTCCAATTCAAATGATTTTTTTGACATTGGGAAATTTTTTGTGGTAGACGCTGGGTGATAAACTTATTATTTTTTCAGATTTTTTTTGACGTCAAATTATGTTTATCACTCGCTTATTTTATTATTAATGTTGATCCCTGACTAAGTGTAGATTTCGTTTTTTCTGTTGGTTTTTGCTTATCTGTCGTTTTAACATTAACACAGTCAACATTTTCTTCCCAATCACAATTTTGAATAGATTCTAGAAAGAAAGTTCCATCTCCACATTGACTCACCACTTGGTTTCCACTGTTATAACAATGATAATATTTTGAACAATCAAGATGACTATAAAGACCATTTTCTTGTTCTTGGCAAAATGTGGGGTCCTCCGTATAAATATCCTTTGTTTGTAAAACTTTTTCTGTTGTTCTAGGTCTATCAGTTGTTGATGAAAACTTATTTTTATCTGGATTTATAGGAGAGAAAACAACAGTAGTTGTGTCTTCGAATTTGCAGTCGAATTCGTCGAAATTTGATGGATAATCGCAAGAGTCATATAAATGATAAAGTATAAGGCCACCTTGATTGACGATTTTTCGGATATTGTTTCAATATGTCCTAGTTTAACCAGCGATTTTAGGGGGTACCGTTCACAAAAATATTTTGCTGAAATTCTGGGATAAGACTGAATCAGCCAAACAATCAGCGGTGTCTAAAATCTCTAGAACCTCAAGTTCTCCCGCTACTGGCCTTGAAATCATTTTGAGGTTACCTACTGGATTTTCGGAAAAACAATTTTAAACCTACGATTTGATTTTAGAGTTTATTGTGATGAAGCGTCGGCCAAAAAAGTGAGTCGATCCGACGTGTGATTAAGAAGGAGATAGATTTCAAAAACCTTACAGGTTGTGTTTTGGTTTTTGAGAGCCTTTGTCGAGGGAAACTCATCATATGAAAATTGCGATATGAAAATATTTTGGATGAGGAAAGCGTAGGAAATAAAAAACACGCTTTCCTGATTACGCGTTAAACGTGAATACTCGTCTATTTCCATCTCCCAAGGCTCTCAAAAACTAAAACACGACCTGTATTAGGCTGTCACCTGTCGAGGCCAAAATCGAGACTAAGAACGGTTAAAAAATCCTAGGTTTCCATTCCTGATAATTTTTTGTGAAAAAATGGAAAAATTTTTTTTTGAAAATTTTCGAAAATTTTTCGAGATTTTTTTCAAAATTTTTCGAAATTCGAGAATTTCAAATGACCGGAAATGACCTAATATGGGTATTAAACGAAAAAGAAAAAATTCTAACACTTTTGGCCAAAATAAAATTTCAAAAATCAAGCTTTCTTGCGATTTTTCATAATGGTAAAATTTCAAATTTCAGCTATAAGTCACTTTATCATTATAAAACCGGAAATTGTCAACAATTATTTGACCATTTGTGTTATAGTAGATAAGGTCTAAAAAAACATTTTTGTGAATTTTCAGCAAATTTTGAAATATTGAACCCTTTCGGCTTTTGTTTTGATATTGAACTTTCTGCAACTTTCAGTCTTTTTTGAATATCTATGTCTCACTTACGCAAAATTACGCTTATGGTACGTTCCCATAATTTATTTAAAAATGCGCACTAGGTCAAACTACTATACATACTGTATATAACCTGAAATCAGCAAACACTGAAAAACTTTTGGTATTTATTTTTAATGAGTCAATCAAAAAATTTGAAAAAATAGTATGAGTCATCGATATCATTCTTAATTTGAAATCGAAATATCTTTTTAGATATAATATCAATCGTACCTTATAAGATGGTAATAGGCTTGAGATCAACGAGAGGAAGATTTCTGATATAAATTTTTCAATTTTCTTCGAAAATTTCAAATCCGGGGTTCTGATTGGTCGAATTTAAATTTTTATAATATTGGACGTACAAAGTCGCATTTCCGCCCAAAATGTTTTTTTTGTTCAATTGATATTTAAAATATCATCTTTACCAACGGTTGATAATATATTCCGAGAGAAATGTTAATTTAAACCTTTAAAAAAAAATTCGAACAGTGTCAATTTCAAAATGAAAGTCCGAGAGGTTTAAGATTTTAGTATGTCCTGAAAATTTGCATAAAGTTTCTCTTAGACGTTATCTTCAATAAAACAAATTGACATATGTTTTTGTCGTCAACTTCCGGTTTTACTGTCGGTTTTCTCATGACGGAATCTATTTTGGCCATTTTGGACACCAGGGAGTTAAAATTTCGATTTGTGTTAAGCCCATTTTTACTCCAAATTCACTGAGGAACACAATAGGAGTACTCAAAAATCCATTTTTTGAACTTTGTCTCGGCCCAAATCTGCCAGGTGACAGCCTAACCTGTATATGATATAAGTTTTTCGCGAAAAAAACTATATTTTTATCGCATTATTTTCGACTTGCGTCTTCTTCAGTGAAGTTTAAACGTATGTTTAATAAGAAATTCTATGAAATTTAATAAATTGTTTACCTGAATACGATGAATGTCGTACTGATAACAATTGTGTTTAACAAAATTAATAATATTTAAGTTTTAGAAAGTTATCAAATAACAGAAATAAGGCTCAAAAACGCTCAATCAATGCAATAAAAAAAAGTTTTTTTTCGTAAAAAACTTATATCATATAATATGAAATCGCAAACGATCAGAGAATTTCAAAAACAGTCATTCAAGTTACATAAGGCGACCGCTGGTTGAGTTCTTAGAGTGGTTGAGGTCTGGTTATATTAGGTCTGCTCTATAGGAAAAATTCAATTGTTATTTTCTGGGCGATTAAGTATAGTTCCAAAATTCCGTATTTTGCTGATCGGATCGGATCGAACCCCAGCTGGAAAAAAATATGATCGGATCTGATCGGATTGAAGCCCAATTTGGAATTTTCTGATTTGATCGATTATCACATATTTGATCAGATAGGACAAAACATGTGATCGGATCGGAAGCGCATTTAAAAATTTGCTGATCGGATCGGAAAATACCGAGCGGCAAAAAATATAATCGAATGGGAAAAAATTCGATCTGACCGGTTCGATCAGATCCGCTCTGTTTTTTCCGAGCAGATACTTATAAATAAGGAATTTCAAAAGTCAAAAATCGGTTTAAATGTGTTAAGGCTATTTTGTAGAGAATTTTTTTCTGGTCATTTTAAGACGCAGAATTTTTTTTGTTATTGAAATTTTAAGAAAAATTGATTTCAAGGTCAAATTTACATGACTGACTTTAGCCAGCTGTTAAAGTTGCAAATTAGGAGCTAACGAACAATCAGGAAAAAAGGCTAATACAAGTTCATGTATTTGGATTTAGGCCATAATGACCACCCGGTCGACCACATTGACCGGTCAAAGTTAAAGGTCAATCTCAAGGTCATCGAATTCGTATAAAAGACCCACCAAAATGATCCCCGTGGCCGACTTTCAAATGAACGTATCAGGAACCATAGGTAAATTATGTACGCTCACGGTGCCAGAAAGCTAAACATTTTAATATGATTTGAGAGAAGTTGAGCAATCGCTTTCAAAATACCACCAAAAAATTGCTCGTAGTCGACTTTTCAATGACGGTATTAACAACCATGGGCTGATTATGTATACTAAGGGTGCTAGAGAACGAAATACAATTTCATGATTTGAGAGGCCAATGTCAATCTCAAAGTCATCGAATTCGTATTAAAGACCCATCAAAATGATCACCGTGGGCAACTTTCCAATGAACATATTAGGAACCATAGGGAAATTATGTACGCTTACGGTGCTAGAGAGCAAAACATTTAAATATGATTTGAGAGAAGTTGAGTAATCCCTTTGAAAATACTACTTAAAGATTGCTCGTAGTCGACTTTCTTATCAAAGTATTAACAACCATCGGCTTATTATGTATACTTCAGGTGCTAGACAGCAAAAATACATTTCTTTGATTTGAGAGGCTTCAGTTATATCTAGTTCTCCTGGATATCAGTTTTTAATAAATAACAATTTCTCAATCTAACGGATAATATATTTTCAAAAACCCAAAATAAGGTTTTATATCATTATTTTCATTGGGCGCTCATTGAAATATTATTGGGCGCTCATTGACTCCGTTCCATGCCGTTAATAATTTCAGAGCTTTCTCAATAATTCTCAACGGGAATTTTTGTTATAGAGAAATATTTACACGTTGTCGGCAGTCGAAGAATTTTACAGTTACCCGAATCTCCCTTCACACCAGAAAATTAAATATAAAGATTTAGCGTAAGTTTGAAAAAATTAAAGATTTAATTAAAGATTAAGATATTTAGAAAAAAGTTTTCGAGGGCAATTAGAAAGTAACACTTATATCGCCGTGATAAGAGTGAATAAAATTCAACCACAAAATTTAAAAATAAGGCATTTATATTGATTTTGAAAGTTCAAATATATTTTTTTTAAATGATCACTAATGTTCTCCAGAAAAACTTGCGCTCAGACATTTTCATTAAAATTTTTGTTGCCACACGGAGATCATGAGCAAATAAAAAAGAATAAGCTCTTTGAGTTTCAAATATTGAAGAATTATAGTAACCTTCATAACCCTTCAGAACGAAGTCTGAGCAAAATTAAAAAAAAAACGCTTCAGATTATTGTTAAACTAGTTTTGAGCTTCCTGATAAAGTAAAAACCGAAAATTTATTTTGAAAATGGGCGGAGGAGTAGGATTTTGAAAAAAACCTCTAAATCTCGATTGCACGAACAGGAAGGAATCATCCAAAAATGACTGTTTGGTGGAAGCCGATTACGCTGAACCTTACGTGTGTAAAGTGGGACCGTTTCAGACCCAGCGAAATTACTTGGGCGACAAAAGTAAAGTAGAGGTTCACTGCATCAATATATGGGTATGAAAGTTCTTCTACAGAATCGGAAGCTTTCGTCACTTAAAGAATCACATGTGAATCCACATTTAATATTTATAAGACTGATGAAAATATAAAAAAGTCCAGAAGCTGGAAATTTAAATTTTTGGCTCCTTACTATACGGAATAAAACAGGAGCACGTTCGAATTATCTGGTGACATTTGGTGACTCGAAACATAATTGATGATTTTAACACGGTGACTTTGTTTTCGGACAACGCGTCAGAATATAAATATGCAAAAACGCTCGCCGATCTGAACGATGAGCACCAGTTTGGTACCAATAAAAAAATTATTATTATAAGGTAAATCTTGTTAAACTAGTTAAAATATAACCAAATTACGTAGGAGGCAAAACACGGAAAGTCAATTTTAGATTCCATTGGTTCAAGAATCAAACATGCCGTCAGGATATATGAAAAAAGATATAGATTCTTACCAGAATATGGGCTAGAAAGATTTATTGATGATTTTAACTCTAAAATCTCTGTGATCACACACAATATGAAATCGTATACGGTTGATTTCTTCACACACCAAAACTTTGTGAACAACGGTTTTATGTTGAAACATCGAACTGCCCTAAGCCGTCTGTCAAACCAGACATTTGTTTTGTCTGATGGCGAAAGCAGCGATTCTATCTGGGCCAAGAAGACGACTTTCCGCCAAATTTCTATTTGCTCATTCAGTTTGCCCTGATTTATGTGAAATTTGTTTATCAAATAACCAAAACTTCTGTTCAAAAGTAGAAAACTGGGGTACAAAAGTAACTCATTCGGAGTTTTCACCGTGCACAATTAAGGATCCGTATGATGCATAAATAAACTAGCGAAAATATACTTGGCAATACTTTTTTGATCAGCAAATATAAAACTTTCAAGTTCGATTAAAAACCGTCTGAATTTCCACTCCAGCTCTTAATTTGGCTTCATGAGAACTAGATAGCTGAAGCCTCGTAAATCATTAGAAAGTCGTCTCCGAACAATTTTTTGGTGGTATTTTCAAAGCGATTGCTCAACTTAGCTATTTTGCTCTCTAGCACCGTGAGCGTACATAATTTCCCTATGATTCCTAATACGTTCAGTAGAAAGTTGGCCACGGTGATCATTTTGATGGGTCTTTTATACGAATTCGATGACCTTGAGATTGACTTTCAACTTTGACCGGTCATTGTGGTCGACCGGGTGGTCATTATGACTTAAATCAAAATACTTGAAATTGTATAAGCCTTTTCTCGTGATTGCAGAATAAACAATGCGTTAGCTCTTAATTTTCAACTTTCACAGCTGGCTAAAGTTAGTCATGTAAATTTCACCTGAAAATCAATTTTGTTTGAAAAAATTTCAGAAACAAAACAATCCTGGGTCTTAAAATGACCAGAAAAAATTCTCTACAAAATAGCCTTAACACATTGAAACCGATTTCTAACTTATAAAATTCCTTATTTCAAATCGTCATAAGTAAGGGTGCTTGATTTGAGAAGGGCCAAAATTGATTGGTGCGTAACGAGTGAGCATCCCTGCTTTAATCATGCTCTAAACGTTCATTCAAATCATTTTTGAGACTTATTAAAAAACAATGTGTTCAATGGAGAATAGTTTTAATAATTCCAACATATTTTTGTAGATCCTCAATAATTTTGTGTCACATTTCACATTTTTTATATTTGTGAAACAACGTTTTTTCGTTGACGTTCGAGAAAAAAACTTCAGTGGAGGCACCAAAGGCTCATTTGAGGCTCAACTTTAAGCGCTTATATTGTACTAACTAGACATGGGATTTATCTCATTTTAAATTTCTATATAAGCAGAAGGCCTAAATTTCAGAATTAGTCAAAAGATAACAAAAATAAGTTCACAAAATTACATAAGACAGCAATTTGAGTGACGTTTTTAGTTTTGAATTTCTTTTAAAATCTGACAATTTTTATAAATTATTTTAATAATTTGTTAACTAATTCAAACCTGAGCTTTCTGATGCTGTTTTCTAATTGAAAATTTCTCTTGCCGTTTTCTCGTAAGTCTACTTTTCATACACTGAAACGCGGAGAAAATGTTTGAAAAATATAAAAATTTGAGAATGAAGAAAATATTTCGAATGATTGATTAAAGCCATCAGAAATCGTAACAAAACTCGGAGTCAATAAAAAACACTGATATGAGCATGATTACTCGGCTAGATATCTATGAAATCAAGCATCTGTTTGCCGCATTCTGCAGATAACCAAATTTTATATTTTTTGCAATAAAACTGGTGTTTAATTCAGCTGTATAATAGTTTTTTATTTATGATATTGTAAAAAAAGAATAAAAATAAAACAAATGCCTAATTTCACGGATGATCAGCTTGAGGAGCTTGTTTATTATCAAGATAATGGGACTGAGAACTTAAATTCTAAAATAGGATTTTTAAAGATTTAAAGTCTGTTAAGGGGGTACTCAACGTTTTTTGTATTTTGAATCGGGTCTCAGAATGAAACAAAACAAGTTATAAATATTTTGAAGAGGCTTATTTGAAGATCTGACTGTCTACTATTAACTGAAGGTGACATTTTTTATAAGCCACCACCAAGTGGAAGTAGAGTTCTAAAACACTGATTTTGTCTTAAATGTCTTTTTTTCTCAATAACGGCTAATTGAAATTTTTTGTTTTTTTCAGAGAATAACAGTCTGTACTCCATTTATGACACCCCTAATTTTTTTTGAAATTTTGATCGGAATATTCTAGAATAAAAAAAAACCGTAATTTTTTGAGATTTTCAAATTTGGAGCTTGATTTTCTCAAAAACAGTTTGACACAATTTTTTTCAAATTTGATTTGAGTTGAAGTTATTTAACTTATTACTTTTCTTTATTTTTGTTTTATGGATCTATGCACATAATTCTAGAAAATCGCGATTTGGTGAAACCAAAAGTTAATTTTTAAGATTTCTAGAAAAGTTAAGTTGATCAGATTTAGTTAAAAATACCACCAAGTAAAAGCTGATGATTAACTGAACAAAAAATTTGCTTACATGATATCGAAATTTTGGTCCGATATATTCCAGAATCATAAAAACGTCAAAATTTCAAATTGAACCTAAAATTTCTAGAAACTGGTACGACACATTTTTTTTTAATTTGAGTATAAGTTGGAGTGATATATCTCCTTACTTTCTCATGAAATTTTTTTTGAGTTCTATGCACGGAATAATAAAAAACTGCATTTCAGTTCCGCCGGAAGTCGATTTTCGGAGTTTCTAGATAATAATTTTCATTCGATTTTCACCGAAAGTACCCTCAAATTAAAGCTAATACAAAACTAAAATAAAAAGGTGCTAATCACTTAACATATTTTGCATTTTAATTTAAATCGAGATTTATGAATTTTGTCCCAAAAAAATACTTAGAAAATCTGAAAAACCTCGAAAATTGAAAAAATTCTCGAATTTTTTTTTCTAGTAATGTATGACCGGAAATGCATTTTGTGGCCTTCCTGAGCGCCATTTTGGTGCATTTACCATGTCCCAAGCCTGAAATAAAAGACCGTTGAGTACCCCCTTAAAGTACTTAAAAATCCTAGATTTGAACTTTCTTTCGCTCAAATTCGATACATAACAGTCTAGTGGTCACCTTCTGTCTATTTTATTGTGAAACTAATTTCTCGTTCAATCTTATTATGCTTGACCTCACAAGTTTTCTTTCCAGAAAATAAATGAAAATGAAATATTAATTTCTCCCGAAAAAGCCTTTTGGTCGAAGTCTTTAATTTTTTTTATTTACTCTGTTTTTTCAGAAATCACTCACGAATTAAAAAACACGAGTTCCTTCTTATCATAAAAACTGATCTACTGAAAAAATTCTGAATTTTGACAGGATTAAAAAATTAACGATTACAAGTTTATTGGAGCGTTACTTCTTCTTTTTTGAGAGGTTTTAAACTATTTTTTACCTAAAATAAGGTTAAGAACGTTCAAAGGTTATTGTGGGTTTTCTCCAATCTCCTACGATCGTTTAATTATTTTTAAGCGATGTTATTGCGTATTATGGTAATTGTGTTTTGATTTATAATATATAGAGATAATACGTACATCTGTAGGAATTATCCCTAATAATATATCATTACTCATTTTCAAGGTAAGAACAGTAAATTATAAACTTGTCCGATTTTTTTTAAATAAAAATCAATGTAGTTAACAATAATATAAATACATTTTATAGGATTTCGCTGAGTTTCTTGATCTCATTTCGAGTATTGATAATTCATTATTTTTCGTTCAAGGGGGCGTTTAAGGGGTGTTTGATCGAAAATGCTCCATGACGCCATTTCTAGTGTTTTGAAATTGCTGAATTAATATTTCATAGCTATTTTTTCATGAAATTTAATTTGGCATTTTATGCATATCGAAATTTTGATTTTAGGCCATTATTTTTTGTTTAAAGCGCGTTTTATCGAAAATGCTCCGTAATGCCATTTCTAGAGTTTTAAAATTCCAGCATTAATATTTCATACATGTACCACTATTTTTTCCCGAAATTCAATTTTGAATTATATGAAAATTGAAATTTTTTAAGGCCATTATTTTTCGTTGAAGGGGTGTTTGATCGAAAATGCTCCGAATTGGTGCGTCATCACTTATCGATTGATTAATTTTGTTTGATAACAAAAACAGAATGGTTTTCATACCAGCACAAATGTCTTCACCACTTAAAATTCAGGCGGTACTGTTATTATAATTACAGTTCTGATTTAAATGAGCAAAATAATTATGGGGTTTTTCTCTTTTTCTCTAAGTTACCAAAACTTCTTTAAAAAACGTCAAAAACCATAACTGATATCAAAGAAATGGCAAATATGAAATATTTCTGTACCGGCATATTCATAAAACAGCACATTTGATAACACTAAATAAAATTTGCTTTTGAGAATCAGAGTACCGAAAATACGGTGTGTCATAAGTTAATATAACAATAGCTAGGAAATTAAAAATTTAAATTATACAACAAGTGAGAAAATTACATGTCGGGATTGTATGTCGGGATTGTAATGTCGGGATTGTATGTCGGGAAAATATACTTTTGAGAAGATATTGGCGCAATTAGCACTTTCGGCGAAATGGGGACAAAAAGAAGATTTTATTCAAAAAAAATGAAAAAAGCGTCAGCGTTTATAATGACCTCATATGTCGAATAATTTTTTGATTATATATCTTGTATGGAATTAATATGTTAAATTTCGGGACAGGTTAAATCTTTCTCGGGTGTGTATAGTTTATTGTGCTATTCAGTGTAGAGTGGCGAGTGAGGTGGCGCGAGAGATGGCAAGAGAGGGGAAGGTGATCACGTGAGAAGCTCCCACTCTACACTGAATAACTCAATAAACTATACACACCCAAGAAAGATTTTACCTGTCCTAAAATTTAACATATTACTTCCGTACAGGATATGGATTTTAAAAGTAGGTTCGAGTGAAGTGGATCACTGAAATCCGTAGAATTAGAAACACAACCAAACGCAATCAAATATAATTTGTAAAGTATAAATTTGGAAAATTTAATTTTGAAAATGACGTCATTCCAGACGCCCACAAAGTAATTTGACACAGAAATCTCGAAAAATTTGACTATATTGGGCAATTTCGACAATATTGGCATATTTGGCGATATTGGCACTGAAAATCATAAAAATGTCCAGTTTTTTTCGGCGATATCAGGCCGGTGAAATCGGCCCCTTTCTATAATTGAGCACGGGGTTTTATTGTCGGAGCGGACCAAGCGCGAGTAAATTTTTTGGTCACACTGNAAACGAAAGTACAGGGACGCTTAAAAGACCTCAAACAATATATTTTGAAAATTTTAACACTGTTAAACAACTCGCTCTCCATTGCGATTGTGAACTTTCATTTAAAAGAGCCGCAATTTTGATTTTTCCACCATAAAAATTTTTGGTTGCTCTTAGTGACCTCAAATTACTTTTTATTCGTAAAGTGATAAGGGGTGGTATTTTCATGGAGCTGACTTGTTAAAATGGTCTCTTCTTTTCGAATTTCTTGACCCGTGTGAGCATAGAAAAAAAATTCTGCCAAGGCACCTGAGCCTATATATAGGCTTTTTCAAACGCGTTTTACAAAAAACTATCAGATTTGAAAGTAAGCTGTAAGATACATTAGATACATGGAGACTCGCTGAGATAAAAACAACAGGTCTCATCAAAATTTTGTTAAGTTAAATATAATCATAAAAACTTAACAATTCGATAGTATTCTTTAATTTCTCGGAAAAATAATTTCCTTTTTTTTTAAATTTGATATCTCTGTGTTCTGGATATCTTCAATTTCAGATTTTTTTGAGAAATTGAGACATATAATCTAGAATAGGATTCAATTTCAAATAATCTCAGTCTTTGATAAATTATCAAATTCAATAAGTCTTCATAAACTAGTAAATTCTTGAATGAGATGTCCGATAATGACCATTTTAATGAAAAAGATTTGGAGGAACTCGTCAGGCGGGTTTATTTAGCAAACTAACAATCTGAGAAATATTTTCGAAAACGGTTCATCCAATTTAGAAAATTATTATTGTTTCTTAGAGTCAATGACTTGATAGCCGTCGCGCATTTAATTTATCACCGAACCAAAGACCGATTAACCGGTCACCAGTAAAAAACACGGTAAATTTTAGTTTTTTAGTTTATCTTAGACAATATACTTTTCCGGTTAACTTTCAAGATACAAATTTGGCATATCCCGTTTTCACACTTTCCGAAGTATCCCGGTTCGACTACTAAAAACACACTAAGTTTTCTATACAGGGCCGAAATATTCCGGAAAGCGTGAATTGAGGATATTTTATTAAGACTCCGCTTGGAGGTGTGAAAATACTTTCAGAAAACCTACCTTAGTTTTTTTGATAATGAAACAGACACACCTTGGATTACAGTGATTCTGAAAGTGAAGCGGAAGAAATTGAAGCGGCTGAAAAGCAAATAGTTGAAAATAATAGATATAAAAAAAGTAGATTTTGATCTAAGAAATTGCCGGTCTAGATTTTTTTTTCCGGTGGTACCAGAGAAAATAAAATAAAAGGTATCGGCGTTTATATCAATTTAATAACGCCTGAAATCGAAGATTCTTCAAAAAGAATTCATAGCTTGATATATGGTTCAACTTTTCACTCTCTTATGATTTGTACAATTTTGGCAATTAACGAATTTAATCTTCTGCAGGATAATTCTAAAGGTGTTAATTTATTTACCGAGCAAGAAATAAGAATTTATTTCGGCATCCGAATTTTAATCAAAATGGAAAAAAAGCCATAATTTATCTATTCGGAAATTTTTTTATCAAAGATTAAGCCCACGTGGATTCAACATGTTCAGCGTTTTAAAATTGGTTGAACATTCATCAAAAGTGAATATTATAAGTTGTAAAAGATACATTCAAATCACGGGTTTGTTAACTTTAGGTGACAAAAAAGAGTATGGCAATAAGACAGTTTTTGTTAAATCTACAAAAAAGACATAAAAGCAGGAAACCATTCTAAAGGGTATCATAGAGTAATTTATCGTAAAAATAACCCTGCTCTTCCTCAAGTATGTCTAGACTTGAATTTAATTTTGCGGTCGATTATTATGAAAGATCTAAACGATTTCATATACCGGATTATGATACCGAAGTTTCTGTAGACGAAATTATGAAAAAGTGCAAATCGTTTAAATGCCTATTACAAACCTTTAATCCTGGTGAAATAAATGAATATAGAATAAAATTGTACTAATTGCATGCAGTTAGTGACACTTATTGTTTTAGGGCTCTAATTCAATTTCCGCAACAATTTATTTTTGAAAATCATAGGTCAGTTATAGGCCTAACTTTGACGAAAAATAAAAAGACTGATTTAGAAAGAAATTTGATCATATATTTTTCTTCGCTAGGTAATAAAAGTCAAAATAGTTTGTTTTTTATAGTTTGTAATGAACGGGCTCAGGAAATAAGGATTTTATTTCTAACAAGTGACTGCAATATGTTTAACTCCGGCAGTATTGAGTTTATAACAAGAGGCAAATTTGTCAAAAATAATTGTATTCATAAACATTAGGTGGCCTTGAACGCCAAGGCTTCGTACATGTACAGTATGTCGCGTTTTTGCTTTATTTTTTCTAATTTGCATTAATCTTAATTCCACCTTTTTGATTGGTTCGATCTGGAAAGGACATGGGTATTTGCCGAAATTGATCGTTCTTAATGGCGAATAGCAAGTTATGCGAATTGGAAAACAGAAATAAAACGTGTCATACTGTATAAAACCACTTGAGGGATGGAACTGATCAATATGACAAAATGGTTTATGGTTATGCACTTTGTCAACCTTATAAAGGTAACAGATGGATACTTCGAATTATATGTACAGGGTGTAAGGTTTTTCCCTTCTTTTTTACAAACTGGTTACTTTGTAAAACTTGATTTCCGCCGTTTTGATTGGTTGAATCTGAGAAAACTCTTCTGACAACCAATCAAAACGGCGGAAATCAAGTGNNNTCAGTGGAGGAAAACAGAACAGAATTACTTTACTTTGAAGATTAAAGATCAATTTGATTGTAATTATAAAATAAAAATAGTAGATTACTTCAAATTATGAATATTTTGGACAAAATAGCTAGTTTTTTGCTTGGGTTTTAGAGAACCAACATCAGAAAAATTACCATAAGTAAACATCGTGGACACAATCGGGTGCATATAGCTTCAGGTTTTTCCAGAACCAGAAATTTTTTTTTCATTATCTAAATGATTTATTGATTCAGAGTCGTAACAATTTGTTTGTGAAAGAAGATTAGCTGGATTTTTGTTTTTAATGTTTTGATTTTGCGTGAATCATAGTCCTTACAAACTCGAAGATGACAGATCCACACAAATACATTTATTTCTTTTTCCCTATCCCAATTTGGAGAAAGTACACTTCAAGGTTTTAGTGAATCTTAATTACTTGTCGATAAGGATATTCGAAAATGTTTAGTATTTATAAGGAATCTTAAATGACGCACTAAAGTATTGATCGTTATCATTTAAGACAAGTTAGATAAACGGTCCTTTAATGGTAAACGTCAGCAAAGCTGTCCGAAGATTATAATTTCTTGGACTTAATTCATTGAATAGTTTTCATAATGGAACTACAACGCGTCTCCGATAGCCAAATTTTGGCTGTTTTAAACGTCTAATTTTTTGTTAACTGAGGAGACAAAAATAGAATTAAGTAGATAATCGAAAAATGACACCAGACGAATTTGAATTGAGAAATTTTAAACAGTCGTAAAAGTGAGTATCGAACAAAATTGACACCGCAATCGATTTATTTTGAAAAAACAAAGAAATCCGTTCGCCTTAAAAATTACAAAGAAAAAATTATCCTACAGATAGGTCAAAAATATGATACATTTTTTACTTTGGAATTGCCGTATTTAAATGGTTATCAGGTTTTTTTAAACCAGACAAAAATGGAAAACTCAACTTGAATATAATTTGTAATCAATATTTTAATATTTAAACTAAACTGAAAGCAAGACACGAATCACAAATTGAACAGGCGTTCGTTTAAGGCAAACTGGTGAATTCACACTTAATGCCATTTATAATAAGTTCTAGTTCTCTTGTCTGAGTATAAATGCAAAATTTACAATTGTAACTGGTTTATTGGTTTTTTTAGCTAGTTTTTGGCTCGATAACTCTTAGGTTTTTTGTAAAATGGCAGTTTTCTCCCGCTGTCTCGTTTTTTACGGGAGTACTGGTCGCATTTAAAAGAACTCCGGAACATGAAATTCAGATAAGTTTTAAAATGTTTTTTTCTGAAAATATGGACAAATAAGTTTGATCGATGTCTTTTCATTTTCATTTGTCAAAAAAATTATTTTTTATCGCGATTTGAACATATGTCAGTGTGTTTTTTCAAATTTTGGATATTTTGAGAATTTTGATCGCGGTTTCCAAAAAGACGAGATAAACAAAATGCAAATTGTGGACTTGGGGTTTTGCGCGTATCCTTAAAGGATCGTATACTATACCAGTTTAGTTTTCTGCCGTCAAAAATCCAGGGAGGCAGTTAAGTATTTTCCCCGAGGCACTCAAAATAAGGCCAAACAACAGTTTTTTTGCTATTTAGCGCCGGATGAAATTTTTTTGAGTAAACGGAACTTGGGGTTTCTGCCCTACGTTCTTTGTGGTCAATAAAAGCTATAAAAATATTCTCTCTCTTCAAAACCTCAGGGAGGAGTATGGCTTTTGAAGTGAAAGGGGTAGGCAGTAGAAGGGCAAAAACGTCAAAGTGGCAAATTTTTCAAAAATTTGCCCTTCTACTTGTTTCCTAGTCATTAGGAAAAGTCTTTTGTACGGGGCAAAAGTGAAAAAAAACGATCGTCAAGAGGCAAAAATTAAATTTCGTCAAATGGCCAAAAAAAGTCAAGACGGTCAAAGTGGCAAAAAAAATAAAAATTTCGTCAAAGGGCAAAAAAAAGTCAAGACGTCAGAAGGGAATAAAATAACATTTCGTCAACAAGGGCCAAAAAAAGTCAAGACCGTCAAAGGGCAAAAATTTTTTTTTCTAGAAATAATTATCTTTGAACAAAAAAAAAATTATTTTAAAAACAACCAAGATTTGACAAAAAATGGAAGGATATAAGCTTAACTGGATGAAACTAAATCATATCAATGGAAAAATTTGGTGCCCTATAGTGACTCGGAGAAGACGAAATAATCATATGAAAATCCGAAGGTCAGGCTATCTAAAGTGAAAGTTTATAACTCAAAATCCTTTGAAATTCTGTAAGGTATTTTCAAGCGAAGTACGCTTATAATTTGTTGCTAAACTTTTATAAAATAGTTGAAAAAACTTAATTTACGTTTTGAAATCACCAAAAGATGCAATAAAGTGAAAAATCCTTGGTTTATCATATTCTGCTTTATATTTCAGCTCTTTTTCACTTTAACGAAGATAATTTGTTACTTTGATTATCATTTTTGATCATTTGATCTGTCTGAGGGCTACTTTTCTATCGTAGGGATCGGATGAATGTTCTCAATGAGGAAATTGGAGACATACGTAAAAAATCCCCTAAAATAGCAAAATAATTTGAAATAAAAAAATTAGCGATTTCTACTGAATTTACAAGCTTCTTGTTATATCGAATACATAAAAATTAAAATTTGAATTTTACCATGTGTTCAAACCAATTTGGTTTGCCAATATTACGACTGAAAATCCTACAAACTAACTTGTGCAATGAACCTGGGGTTTTTTCAAAAAAGCTTTGATCATCCTGCCGATTTTGTAAGTAAGATTTACTTAATAATTCAAATTCATAATTTTTTAAGAAAGCACTAACCTCTTTAGACAAGCGAGATGATCCGTTTTTAATAAGAATTATTTCATAACCTATAAAACACATTCAAGTCCCGTTTTCTTAACTTATCTAAACAATCAGACATTTCCAATACTGCCTTTTTTAGACATTATTTTCAACAGTAAAATTTATAAACTTCACTGATGAAATAAATTTTGCGAAATATTTCCGGTATAAATTGCTCTGTACTGCGTCCTTTATAGTGGCCACGATTTATGCCTATGGCGAATTTTCGGCAAAATGATGGGAGTCGATCCAGAATAGAATTTGATTTTATTTTATTTTCCTTATTTTGTCAAACAAATGTCCGCCAATATTACCGGAGGGAAATGACTAATTCATTTAAACGAAATATTAAATTCGGTCCAGAAGTTTCCCATTTTGACAGATTATGTAAATCGCTCGAGCCCTTTGGCTTGCGATAACTTTTTTTGACCTGGAGTTTTGCCTGGGCAGTAATGGGCCGCCATCAATTTTTATCTCAAAAAATAGTTTTTTCTAACTTTTGGTCATTTTTTCATTGAAAAAAACTTTTATTATTGAGGAAATTTTAATGTCCCCAGAATTAAAAATAAGACTATCCAGCACACCGACAATGTCTGAAGTTTTTAATACTGTAAGGTCTTATTTAGTACGTTTTATTAGTACTTCTTTCAAAGACATTTTCCATAGTCGGTTTAGTCGGAAATGGATGTTACGTTGAAAAGTAGTTATTTATATTTTCACAGATAATAAGTTCTGTTTAAGAAATTAAAAATATAAACGTTCCAAAGAAATGAACACCTTTTAATTGAAAGATAAAAAAATTAATTTTCACATTTTGGTTTTTCATATTACCCTTAAGGGAGTGGATGTCGCTGATTTGGGCCTCTTCCAAGGTCATTACCGCCAAGCTAACAAGGTGATATTCCAAAAACATTTGTGACTAACAGAACCAACCTTTCGCTGTAATTTTAATTTAACAGTAATCTGATAACGATCCCACCTACGCCGACACGCTAACGCTCTTTAAAAACTTCTTTAAAAAGACACGCAGTTCGTGCTACTCTTCATATTTCATCATTTTTTATTATTTTTTTTGTGTAGGCTCCGGAGAAGCCTAAACAAATAATGCAAATTGCTTTTGTTTAAAAATTTTGCTTTCGGCGGCCAAAAAAGCCGAAAAAACCAAACAAAATTATTGATTATTTATGATTTAAATTGAAAGTGCGCTCATTTGTTTTCTTTTGACGCTACCGAGTTAAAAATTGCACCAAAATCCCTTAAAAGTGTTTGTAATTACGGAAAAAATATTTTGAAGCATTTTTTCTGGTTTTCTAAATTTTGTCAAAAATTAAGGCTCAAAATGAAAAGGTGCCAATGGCCCCAAGAGACGCCAACAGCAAAAATTTCGAAAAAACTCTCTGTAGTTTATTGTCAAACAAGTCTTTCGCTTTCAGATGCAGTATGAGTCAAACTGTATCTCTCAAACTGATGGAGGAGATAGCTTTTGCCTGAGCTCCCAAACTGACCATTTCAAACAATTTGGCTGAAAATGAAAAATGAAATGGCCCCACAAGAGACGCCAAAGCAAAATTTCGAAAAAAACTCTCTAGTTTATTGTCAAACAAGTCTTTCCGCTTTCAGATGCGATATGAGTCGAAACTATATCTCTCAAACTGGTGGAGGAGATAGCTTTTGCCTGAGCCTCCCAAACTGATCATTTCAAAATTAGAATTTTAAGTTTTTTCGCGTTTATGTCGCTGAAAGCAAAATTTTAAAACGAAAGCGCTTTTGCATTATTGTTGATATATATGTACAGTGAAAAGTTGTAAAAAATAACGTTTGCTCAAATTTGACCACTAAAACTTCAAAATATCGACTTAACGTTAGCCAACTTTCTAATCAGTGTTCCATTGGCTTTCTTTTGACCTACTTTCGAAAAAATCGAAGCACTTTTTTTTTTTCGGAAAATGATAGACGTATTCTATGAATAAAAAATTGTTCGATTCTAAAAAAAATCGTAAAAACGCCCTGTAACTTTGTTCAAATTGGCTGAATCGTAGCGATCTCAAAAAAAAAGATATCTTTGGCGTTCTACGAAATCTTCACTGCACTAGTGGTTTACTTTTATTCGAAATTCCATTACGTTTTATAATATTTGGAGTGTTACTGGCTACCATTTTGGTTCGAATCGATTTATTTCTCAAAAAACAAAAGGTTAAAGCGCATTGACGATTTACGCGGCGACCGTGCGTCAACAGAGTTTTCGAAAATTTGACCAATTAAAGCAATTAACATTGTCGACAAGATTGTCATTTTTTGATCCATTTATAATTTATCTCAGTATTAATTTTTTTAATTTAATAAAATTCTACATTTTGAAAAATTTGCCCTTTGACGTCATTTTTTGATCCATTTATATTTATCTGAGTATTCAATTATTTTATTTAAATAAATTCTAGATTTTCAAATTTTGCCCTTTGACGCTAAAATTTGCCCTTGTGACGAAAAATAAAAAATTAAAATATCAATATTTGCCGTTGACGCTTAAAAATTTGCCCTCTGACTATTTTCACTTTTCAACTTCTTGCCCTTATGACTAGGAAACAAGTAGAAGGGCATAATTTTTCAAAAATTTGCCCTTTGACGTTTTTGCCCTTCTACTGCCTTACCCTGAAAATAGTTGCCACTTTTGAAAGGTCGTTCCTGATTGGTCGGCCAATCAAAGGCCTTCGATTTGTTTTTGTGAAAGCAGATTAATGTTCAATTATCCCTAAAACTGAAATTACATATGTTCGTGCTGTTTTCTAGTACTTCGATTGAGGCGACGCTGAAAACTCTCTTTTTGGCCTTAATAATGCGACCAGTACTCCTTAAATGAGAAATTTCAGAATTAATTAAAAAAATAAGCAGCAGTAACTGGATAAAAACTCAGGAATTTTATATGCAAGTTTATAAAAGAGAGACTGCGAGAAATTGGTTTTTGGTTTTATTTTTGATAAAAATAATGTGCAGTGTGTGTTTATATTTGCTGGAGCACACGGGAAGGCTTTCTGGATTGAAAACCGGTGCTCCCGCCTATCAGAAGGGTTCGAAATTAAAGACCGCCTAGAACCCGCCTCAACTTATGTTATAGAGTAATAACAAGAGGTAATAAACAAAACGAGGAATATTTGAATTAAGTAAAGTAGCCATTCTTTATATTGTCCAGCTAATGATTCCAGAAAAATTAGTTTACAAATTTTTGAACAAGGAACGAGAAAAATTTTCCAAATATTACTAATTATTTTTGACGCGAAAATCACTAAACCATGTCGTATGGTTTTTCGAAGAAACATATGAAAAATATGAGGTCACCTAGTCGAAAAGTTAAAGTAGCCATTTTGTTGTTTTTTTCGTTAATTGGAAACACAAATATAATAATAAAATTTTTGAACAAAAAATAAGGCATTGTTTTTCATAATCTGTCGGAACTTTTATCGAGAATTATATTTATTTTCCGCGAATTTGAAAAAGTCAATAAATTCAACTCAAAATTTCTTGAAAAAGCCATCAATGCAAAATTGGCTAGTTACAAGTTGCCCGAGTATGAACCATCACTTTGATGGTATATTGAGAAGATAATATCATCCAGTGTGAAGTTTTTCATCAAGAGCCCATATCGGTATTGTCAAATGCACCGAGGCCTTTAACTGACTGGTGAGAGATAGTTAACCGAAGTCTTAAATTGACTAATTCATTTTTATAATTCTTAGTAGAAATAAATTCTCATATAAGAAAATTTTTTTAAACCTGTGGTTCTTAAGGAATAATCACACTTTCAATTGAACAAACGTGAGGTCGTAGTAGTCTGAGACCCCGCCATTCTTGCGAAATTAGTCGAGACAAAAAATGACAAGTTAAATATATTTCAATACCTTTTAATTTTTATATTAATGTTCATTTCAGTATGAAAAATCAAGTAATTCATTCATTCTATTTTATAAATTTATTTTTTGAATATGATATAGATTTTTGCGCCTCATTTTATAACGGACGCGCATTCTAGATATTTGACTTCCTTTCAGAACACTTTAATTTATTCATCATACCTGGTCACTAAAAGTATGTACATGGTAAATGGATTAAGTTAAAAAAAAATAAAACTTTTTCTAGACTCATAATTTGAGTGAAATTAAGGCAATGCAGAGAAATAAAAAAACAACCGATCAAATGACGTGGGAAGCATAAATTAATTCTCTTTAAATTATTTATTTATAATTCTCCTTAAATTATTTATTTAACAAGTTAATCTTGAGTTAACTTAATCTAAAAGTTCCACTTTGAAGGTCGTCCGTCAAAAAAACCAAAAAAAAACCCTTTATTTAGAATATTATATCAAATAAATTGTTTCTCTCAAATCGAGAATCCTCAATTTAAAATAGTCAAGACGAATTTGTGGACCTAAATTTATCTGAATATTATACAGATTTAGGAACGCATGATCACTTTACTTTTCTAATGAGTTGATTGATATTGTTTATTTAATAAAGGCATACATGCCTAAGAGTCGCATGTCCACCATTAATTTCGACTTATAGAAATAATGGGGTGGATTGTTCCGAAACTCCTTGAGGGTTAATAATATATTGCAAAATGGAAGAAAAAATTATGAAAAAATTTTTGGTAGTCACGTGATCAAATATAGCGATTTTTCGTTTTTTTCAGTATTAAATTTATATAAAACAGATGCCAAATCGGTAGTTTTTGGGTCACGTCACTTATGAATGAAATTAACACACTTTTTGGAAAAAAAATAAAAAAAATTGAAAATTATGATTTTTGGGCTCAAAACCTTGATTTTTCGAGAAAAAGAACGTAAGAGTGAGAAAAAAAGGGATGCAAATATCTTTATTTTTTTTGAAAATTAATTTCATATTCTAATTAATTTTGAAATCTTAATTTTTTCAACTGTTATTTTTTTTTCAGATTCTCCATTTTTTTCTAAACTATTTTGAAAATTGGTAGCAGCAAAAAAATTTTCAAAATTTTTTTGCGGGCGTTTCAGCCAATTTTTAAAAAAAATGAAAAAAAATATCCGAAATTCTTTTTTGATAATTTTTCAAAAAAGTTTTTCAAATTTTTTTTTCTTCTATTTTAAATTATTGAAACCCCGCAAAAAAAAAATTTGTTTGAAATTTTTTGCGACAATTTCCAGAAATACTTTGAAAAAAATTCGTGTTTTGAAATTTCAATTTTTTTTTAATACTCCCGCACCTACCCGCAGTGTCTCATTGAAATGTAAGGATCAGTATGAGACAACCTTGCGGTGAATAAAAATTAGCGTACCAGGGACCTCCAGGGAGTGGTTTTGACCACGAAAAACCCTCTTTTTTGATTAAATTACCATAAAATTGCAAAAATAACGATTTTTTTGCGAAAAAATATGCTCACCACAAGAGCGCAATAAAATTTCACATAAACCCCTATAATTGAAAAATCAACCCTAACTGGTCGATTTTGGCCGAAAATCGATTGGTGGACATGCTACTGATAGGCATTGCTATGCGAAAATTATCAAGTTGCAAAGTATAATAAAAAAAACGTTAAATTTTACTAAATTTTCTGTTCTTCATGAAAATATATTTGTTATCTGAACCGTTTCTAAAATGTACGAGTTTTTTTTGGACCAATTCCGGCCTTAAATAGCTGAAAGTCCTGTTTCTCGTAATTCTAAAACGTTACTTTGAAGCGGCCGGACAGCGATGTCTTGGTATAATAAAAAATATAATTCAGGAACAGGAGATGTGAACCAGGATCGTGTGATTCCTATGATAGCAATGGCATATTCAAGGTTATGAGCTGGTTTTCGTCTCCGTGTCTTAAATTCTCTATTCTCTGATGACAAAAAACTGTATATATGGGCGGCCTTTCTGTTGAAACTGCAAATTTATCTTAATAAAAAAAAAAACTGTTCGAACGTTATATTACCCCGTTCACAGGATACTATAGAGCTTGTCTCAATAACCGTCTGTTTCCCTAAACAAACTGTACACGGGACATAAAAATCCACCAGTAAGGTTCCTCTTCTGCGAGCACAATAAATAAGCAAACCTCCTCGTGAATGGGCGGGCTTCTAATTGGTCGCTCACTATTCTCGAATAATGATCCGTTACCTTATGTCAACCAGAAGGCCTTCCGTGTTTGGCTCTAGCAAATAAAACACATACTGTATGTATTTAGAAAATCAAAATCTTTGAACATACAGGGTGTAAGGTTTTTACCTTTTTTTTTCCAAGCTTGGTTACACTTGCATAGCCCGCCCCATTCACGAGGAGTGTTTGCTTATTTATTGTGCTCGCAGAAAGAGAACCTTACTGGTGGGATTTTTATGTCCCGTGTACAGTTTGTTTAGGGAAACAGACGGTTATTTGGAGACAAGCTCTATAGTATGCCTGTGAACGGGGGTAATATAAACGTTTCGAACAGTTTTTAATTTTTTTATTAGATAAATTTGCAGTTTCAACAGAAAGGCCGCCCAATATATACAGTTTTTTTGTCATCAGAGAATAGAGAATTTTAAGACACGGAGACGAAAACCAGCTCATAACCTTGAATATGCCATTGCTATCATAGGAATCACACGATCCTGGTTCACATCTCCTGTTCCTGAATTATATTTTTTATTATACCAAGACATCGCTGTCCGGCCGCTTCAAAGTACGTTTTAGAATTACGAGAAACAGGACTTTCAGCTTATTTAAGGCCGGAATTGGCCAAATAAAAAACTCGTACATTTTAGAAACGGTTCAGATAACAAATATATTTTCATGAAGAACAGAAAATTTAGTAAAATTTAACGTTTTTTTTATTATACTTTGCAACTTGATAATTTTCGCATAGGCAATGCCTATCAGTAGCATGTCCACCAATCGATTTTCGGCCAAAATCGACCAGTTAGGGTTGATTTTTCAATTATAGGGGTTTATGTGAAATTTTATTGCGCGTCTTGTGGTGAGCATATTTTTCGCAAAAATCGTTATTTTTGCAATTTTATGGTAATTTAATCAAAAAAGAGGGTTTTTCGTGGTCAAAACCACTCCCTGGAGGTCCCTGGTAGCTAATTTTTATTCACCGCAAGGTTGTCTCATACTGATCCTTACATTTCAATGAGACACTGCGGGTAGGTGCGGGAGTATAAAAAAAAATTGAAATTTCAAAACACGAATTTTTTCAAAGTATTTCTGGAAATTGTCGCAAAAAAATTTCAAACAAATTTTTTTTTTGCGGGGTTTCAACTAATTTAAAATAGAAGAAAAAAAAATTTGAAAAACTTTTTGAAAAATTATCAAAAAAGAATTTCGGATATTTTTTTTCATTTTTTTTAAATTGGCTGAAACGCCCGCAAAAAAATTTTGAAAATTTTTTGCTGCTACCAAATTTTCAAAATAGTTAGAAAAAAATGGAGAATCTGAAAAAAAATAACAGTTGAAAAAATTAAGATTCAAAATTAATTTTAGAATATGAAATTAATTTTCAAAAAAAATAAAGATATTTGCATCCCTTTTTTTCTCACTCTTACGTTTCTTTTCTCGAAAAATCAAGGTTTTTGAGCCCAAAAATCATAATTTCAATTTTTTTTATTTTTTTTTCCAAAAAGTGTGTTAATTTCATTCATAAGTGACGTTGACCCAAAAACTACCGATTTGGCATCTGTTTTATATAAATTTAATACTGAAAAAACGAAAAATCGCTATATTTGATCACGTGACTACCAAAAATTTTTTCATAATTTTTTCTTCCATTTTGCAATATATTATTAACCCTCAAGGAGTTTCGGAACAATCCACCCATTATTTCTATAAGTCGAAATTAATGGTGGACATGCGACCTCTTAGGCATGTATGCCTTTATTAAATAAACAATATCAATCAACTCATAGAAAAGTAAAGTGATCATGCGTTCCTAAATCTGTATAATATTCAGATAAATTTAGGTCCACAAAATTCGTCTTGACTATTTTAAATTGAGATTTCTCGATTTGAGAAACAATTTATTTGATATAATATTCTAAATAAAGGGGTTTTTTTTGGTTTTTTGACGGACGACCTTCAAAGTGGAACTTTTAGATTAAGTTAACTCAAGATTAACTTGTTAAATAAATAATTTAAGGAGAATTATAAATAAATAATTTAAAGAGAATTAATTTATGCTTCCCACGTCATTTGATTGGGTGTTTTTTATTTCTCTGCATTGCCTTATTTCACTCAAATTATTTGAGTCTAGAAAAAGTTTTATTTTTTTAACTTAATCCATTTACCATGGTACATACTTTTAGTGACCAGGTATGATGAATAAATTAAAGTGTTCTGATACGGAAGTCAAAATATCTAGAATGCGCGTCCGTTATAAAATGAGCGCAAAAATCTATATCATATTCAAAAAATAAAATTTATAAAATAGAATGAATGAATTACTTGATTTTCATACTGAAATGACATTAATATAAAAATTAAAAGGTATTGAAATATATTTAACTTGTCATTTTTGTCTCGACTAATTCCGCAAGAATGAGCGGGGTCTCAGACTACTACGACCTCACGTTTGTTCAATTGAAAGTGTGATTATTCCTTAAGAACCACAGGTTTAAAAAAATTTTCTTATATGAGAATTTATTTCTACCTAAGAATTATAAAATGAATTAGTCAATTTAAGACTTCGGTTAACTATCTCTCACCAGTCCAGTTAAAGGCCTCGGTGCATTTTGACAGATACCGATATGGGCTCTTGATGAAAAACTT
>SCLH01000253.1:546226-559081 GCA_004367855.1 Oikopleura vanhoeffeni | reverse complement strand
TCAAAGTGATGGTTCATACTCCGGGCAACTTTTGTAACTAGCCAATTTTTGCATTATGGCTTTTCAAGAAATTTTTGAGTTCGAATTAGACTTTTCAAATTCGGAAAATAAATAGAAATTTTCGATAAAAGTTCCGAAGATTATGAAAAAATGCCTTATTTTTTGTTCAAAATTTTATTATAATATTTGTTTCAAATTAACGAAAAAAACAACAAAATGGCTACTTTAACTTTTCGACTAGGTGACCTCATATTTTTCATATGTTCTTCGAAAAACCATACGACATGGTTTAGTGATTTTCGGTCAAAAATAATTAGTAATATTTTGAAAATTTTTCTCGTTCCTTGTTCAAAAATTTGTAAACTAATTTTTCTGGAATCATTAGCTGGAAATATAAAGAATGGCTACTTTACTTAATTCAAATATGTCCTCGTTTTGTTTTATTACTCTTGTTATTACTCTATAACATAAGTTGAGGCGGGTCTAGGCGGTCTTTAATTTCGAACCCTTCTGATAGGCGGGAGCACGGTTTTCAATCCAGAAAGCCTTCCCGTGTGGCTCCAGCAAATAAAACACACACTGCACATTATTTATCAAAAATAAAACCAAAAACCAATTTCTCGCAGTCTCTTTTTATAAACTTGCATATGAATTTCTGAGTTTTGATCCAGTTACTGCTGCTTATTTTTTTAATTAATTCTGAAATTTCTCATTTAAGGAGTACTGGTCGCATTTTAAGGCCAAAAAGAGAGTTTTCAGCGTCGCCTCAATGAAGTACTAGAAAACAGCACGAACATATGTATTTCAGTTTAGGGATAATTGAACATTAATCTTGCTTTCACAAAAACAAATCGAAGGCCTTTGATTGGCCGACCAATCAGGAACGACCTTTCAAAAGTGGCACTATTTTCAGGGTAGGCAGTAGAAGGGCAAAAACGTCAAAGGGCAAATTTTTGAAAAATTTGCCCTTCTACTTGTTTCCTAGTCATAAGGGCAAGAAGTTGAAAAGTGAAAATAGTCAGAGGGCAAATTTTTAGCGTCAAAGGGCAAATATTGATATTTTAATTTTTTATTTTTCGTCAAAGGGCAAATTTTTAGCGTCAAAGGGCAAAATTTTGAAAATCTAGAATTTATTAAATAAAAATAATTGAATACTCAGATAAATATAAATGGATCAAAAAATGACGTCAAAGGGCAAATTTTTCAAAATGTAGAATTTATTAAATAAAAAAATTAAATACTGAGATAATTATAAATGGATCAAAAAATGACAATCTTGTCGACAATGTTAATTGCTTTAATTGGTCAAATTTTCGAAAACTCTGTGACGCACGGTCGCCGCGTAAATCGTCAATGCGCCTTTAACTTTGTTTTTTGAGAAATAAATCGATTCGAACCAAAATGGTAGCCAGTAACACTCCAAAATTATAAAACGTATGAATTCGAATAAAAGTAAACCACTGTCAGTGAAGATTTCGTAGAACGCCAAAGATATCTTTTTTTTGAGATCGCTACGATTCAGCCAATTTGAACAAAGTTACAGGGCGTTTACGATTTTTTTTAGAATCGAACAATTTTTTTTCATAGAATACGTCTATCATTTCCGAAAAAAAAAGTGCTTCGATTTTTTCGAAAGTAGGCTCAAAAGAAAGCCAATGGAACACTGATTAGAAAGTTGGCTAACGTTAAGTCGATATTTTGAAGTTTTAGTGGTCAAATTTGAGCAAACGTTATTTTTTACAACTTTTCACTGTACATATATATCACAATAATGCAAAAGCGCTTTCGTTTTAAAATTTTGCTTTCAGCGGACATAAACGCGAAAAAAACTAAAATTCTAATTTTGAAATGATCAGTTTGGGAGGCTCAGGCAAAAGCTATCTCCTCCACCAGTTTGAGAGATATAGTTTCGACTCATATCGCATCTGAAAGCGAAAGACTTGTTTGACAATAAACTAGAGAGTTTTTTTCGAAATTTTGCTTTGGCGTCTCTTGTGGGCCATGTCATTTTTCATTTTCAGCCAAATTGTTTGAAATGGTCAGTTTGGGAGCTCAGGCAAAAGCTATCTCCTCCATCAGTTTGAGAGATACAGTTTTGGACTCATACTGCATCTGAAAGCGAAAGACTTGTTTGACAATAAACTAGAGAGTTTTTTCGAAATTTTGCTGTGGCGTCTCTTGGGGCCATGGCACCTTTTCATTTTGAGCCTTAATTTTTGACAAAATTTAGAAAACCAGAAAAAATGCTTCAAAATTTTTTTTCCGTAATTACAAACACTTTTAAGGATTTTGGTGCAATTTTTAACTCGGTAGCGTCAAAAGAAAACAAATGAGCGCACTTTCAATTTAAATCATAAATAATCAATAATTTTTGTTTGCGTTTTTGGCTTTTTTGGCCGCCGAAAGCAAAATTTTAAACAAAAGCAATTTGCATTATTTGTTAGGCTTCTCCGGAGCCTTACACAAAAAAAATAATAAAAAATGATGAAAATTGAAGGGAGTAGGCACGAACTGCGTGTCTTTTTAAAGAAGTTTTTAAGAGCGTAGGTGTCGGCGTAGGTGGGATCGTATCAGATTACTGTTAAATTTAAAATTACAGCGAAAAGGTTGGTTCTGTTAGTCACAAATGTTTTTGGAATATCACCTTTGTTAGCTTGGCGGGTAATGACCTTGGAAGAGGCCCAAATCAGCGACATCCACTCCCTTAAGGGATATGAAAAACAAAATGTGAAAATTAATTTTTTATCTTCAATAAAAGTGTTCATTTCTTGTGAACGTTTATATTTTTAATTTCTTAACAGAACTTATTATCTGTGAAAATATAAATAACTACTTTTCACTGTACATCCATTTCCGACTAAACCGACTATGGAAATTTCTTTGAAGAAGTACTAATAATAACGTACTAAATAAGACCTACTAGTATTAATAAACTTCAGACATTGTCGGGTGTGCTGGATAGTCTTATTTTTAATTCTGGACATTATAAATTTTCCTCAATATCAAAGTTTTTTCATGAAAAATGACCCAAAAGTAGAAAAAACTATTTTTTTGAGATAAAAATTGAGTGGCGGCCCATTACTCCAGGCAAACTCCAGTCAAAAAAAAGTATCGCAAGCCAAAGGGCTCGAGCGATACATGAATCTGTCAAAATGGAAACTTCTGGACCGATTTAATATTTCGTTTTAATGAATTAGTCATTTCCCGGTATATTTGGCGGACATTTGTTTGACAAAATTAAGGAAAATAAATAAAATCAAATTCTATTTCTGATCGACTCCCATCAATTTTGCGAAAATTTCGCCATAAGCATAAATCGGTGGCACTATAAAGGACGCAGTACAGAGCAATTTATACCGGAATATTTCGCAAAATTTATTCATCAGTAAGTTTATAATTTTAACTGTTTGAAAATAATGTCTAAAAAAGGCAAGTATGAAATGTCTGATTGTTTAGAAAGTTTAAGAAACGGGACTTGAATGTGTTTTATGGTTATGAATAATTCTATTAAAACACGGATCATCTCGCTTGTCTTAAAGAGGTTAGTGCTTCTTAAAAATTATGATTGAATTATTAAGTAAATCTACTTACAAATCGGAGGATGATCAAAGCTTTTTTGAAAAAACCCAGGTCATTCACAATTTAGTTTGTAGGATTTCAGTCGTAATTATTTGGCAAAACAAATGGTTTGACACCATGGTAAAATTCAAATTTTAATTTTTTGTATTCGATATAACAAAGCTTGTAAATTCAGTAGAAATCGCTAATTTTTTATTTCAAATTATTTTGCTGATTTTTAGGGGATTTTTTACGTATGTCTCCAATTCCTCATTGAGAACATTCATCGATCCCTACGATAGAAAAGTGCCCTCAGACAGATCAAATGATCAAAAATGATAATCAAAGTAACAAATTATCTTCGTAAAGTGAAAAAGAGCTGAAATATAAGCAGAATATGATAAACCAAGGGATTTTCATTTTTGCATCTTTTGGTGATTTCACGTAAATTAAGTTTTTTCAACTATTTTATAAAAGTTTAGCAACAAATTTATAGACGTACTTCGCTTGAAATACCTTACAGAATTCAAAGGATTTTTGAGTAAAACTTTCACTTTAGATAGCCTGACCTTCGGATTTTCATATGATTATTTCGTCTTCTTCCGAGTCACTATAGGGGCACAATTTTTCCATTGATTGATTTAGTTCATCCAGGTTGAAGCTTATATCCTCCATTTTTTGTCAAATCTGGTTGTTTTTAAAATAATTTTTTTTGTTCAAAAATAATTATTTCTAGAAAAAAAAATTTTTGCCCTTTGACGGTCTTGACTTTTTTTGGCCCTTTGACGAAATTTATTTTTTCCCTTTGACGGTCTTGACTTTTTTTTGCCCTTTGACGAAATTTTATTTTTTGCCCTTTGACGCGTCTTGACTTTTTTTGGCCATTTGACGAAATTTTAATTTTTGCCCTTTGACGACGTTTTTTTTCACTTTTGCCCTCGTACAAAGACTTTTTGCCCTAATGACTAGGAAACAAGTAGAAGGGCAAATTTTTGAAAAATTTGCCCTTTGACGTTTTTGCCCTTCTACTGCCTACCCCTTTTCACTTCAAAAGCCTACTCCTCCCTGAGTTTGAAGAGAGAGAATATTTGTTAGCTTTTATTGACCACAGAGAACTTGGGCAGAACCTCAAGTTCAGTTTTCCTCAAAAATTTTTTATCCGGCGCTTAAATGAGCAAAAAACTGTTTTTTGGCCTTATTCTGAGTGCCTCGGGGAAAATACTACCCCTTCCTGGATTTTGACGGCAGAAACCTAAAACTGCCATGTTTACGATCCTTAAGGATACGCGCAAAACCTCGAGGTCCACAATTTGCATTTTTGTATCTTGTCTTTTTGGAAACCGCAATTCAAATTCTAAGAAATTTCCAAAACTAGAAAAAAATGAATGAAATATTTTTCAAATCGCGATAAAAATTCTTTTTTTATGACAAATGAAATTAAAAAGACTTCTTATCAACTTATTTTTGTCCATATTTTCAGAAAAAANAAAAAACATTTTAAAACTTATCTGAATTTCATGTCCGAGTCTTTAAATGCGACCAGTACTCCCGTAAAACGAGACAGCGGGAGAAAACTGCCAGTTTACAAAAAACCTAGAGTTATCGAGCCAAAACTAGTAAAAAACCCAATAAACCAGTAGAATTGTAAATTTTGCATTTATACTCAGACAAAGAGAACTAGAACTTATCATAAATGCATTAAGTGTGATTCACCAGTTTGCCTTGAAACCAACGCCTGTTCAATTTGCGAATCGTGTCTTGCTTCAGTTAAGTTTAAATATTAAATATTTGATTACAAATTATACAAGTTGAGTTTTCATTTTTGTCTGGTTTAAAAAAACCTGATAACCATTTGAAATACGCAATTTCCAAAGTCAAAAAATGGTTTCGATATTTTTGACCTATCTTGTAGATAATTTTTTCTTTGTAATTTTAAGGCGAAGGATTTCTTTGTTTTTCAAAATAAATCGATTTTCGGGTCAATTTTTGTTCGATACTCATTTTAGACTGTTAAAATTTCTCAATTCAAATCGTCTGGTGTCATTTTTTCATGTCTACTTTATATCTTATTTTGTTCCTCAGTTACAAAAATAAACGTTAAAAACAGCCAAAATTTGGCTATCGGAGGTTGTGTTCCATTATGAAAACATTTCAATTGAAATTAAGTCAAGAAATTATATCTTCGGACAGCTTTGCTGACGTTACCATAAGTGACCGTTTATCTACTTGTCTTTAAATGATAACGAGTCTAATACTTTAGTGCGTCATTTAAATTTCCTTATAAATACTACATTTTCGATATCCTTTATCGACAAGTAATAAGATTCACTAAAACCATGAAGTGTACTTTCTCCAAATTGGATAGGGAAAAAGAAATAAATGTATTGTGTGGATCTGTCATCTGTCGAGTTTGTAAGGACTATATCACGCAAAATCAAACATTAAAAACAAATCCAGCTAATCTTCTTTTCTTTCCAAAAACAAATTGTTACACTCTGATATCAATAATCATTTAGATATGAAAAAAAATTTCTGGTTCTGGAAAAACCTGAAGCTATATGCAGCCCGATTGTGTCACGATGTTACTTATGGTATTTTTCTGAATGTTGTCTCTAAACCCAAGCAAAAACTAGCTATTTTGTCCAAAATATTCAAATTTGAAGTAATCTACTATTTTATTTTTATAATTACAATCAAAATATGATCTTAATCTTCAAAGTAAAGTAATCTGTCTGTTTCCCCACTGACAAAAATTTAACTGATTGTATGATAATTCATTTGTCAAAAATGCTTTTGTTGATACTTAAATTTTTATGAGAAATTTAATTTTGAAGACTCACTTACAAAAAAATTTTGTTCCCAGAACACTCAATCGAGTTAATAATTTTTAAACATAAACTCAAGACACTTTTCTAAAAACTGGCTAATTTCACATTTTAATTGACTTAAGGGGGTGGGTTTCGGTTTTTTTGAGCCCTTTATAGAATTAATTTATGATACATTAATATCGATTATGACTAATGTTGACCCAAGGAATCTCATGGTGGCAATTTTTTTTAAAACAATCTAGAACAAAATCTAGAATTTTCAAAATTCGAATATTTTTTGCTTTAACCCGCATAAAACCGGTATTTCACCATGATATGAACATTTTTTATTGGTGAATATGACAACCGAAAACGATGCATGACATTAAAATTATCGGAAATGGTCGCATTTAATTTTTTTTAGAAGTGAAAGATTAAAAAAAACCTCAAAGAATCAAGCCTCCGGGAAATTGGAAATATATTTCGAAAAAATTCGATTTTTTAATTCTTTGCAAAATTCTTTATAATGTTTTCGAACGAGACAATTTTACGATGTTTTTTCTGCAGTTTTTAGATGATTTTAAATATGAAAAGCCTATATATAGACTCGAGCATACTTAAAATCATCTAAAAACGGCAAAAAAAAGCACTGGAGAATTGTCTCTTCCTAAGACATGAAAAATAATGCGACAATTCCAACAAAATTAAATTTTTTTTCGCAATTTGGTTCAAATATTACGGGGGGTTGATTTTTTATATTTTTTTCTGATTTTTTACTTCTAAAATGCGACAAATGCGACCTATTAAGTCAATCAAATTTGAAACAAGCCAGTTTTGAGTTAAGTGTTTTGTCCATGGTTGTCACTCAAAACAAAGGTTAATCGGTGAACAGGAACATATATTTTATTTCAGAAGTGATGTTCCAAAATTTTTAATTTTAAATTTTTCACGAAAATATTTTAATTATTCAAGCAATTAAATGTTCTCCACAGAGTCACATGATTAGTATATCGACCCAGAAATGATATCAGAAGTGTACTAATCTGCTTTTATAGCGAAAAATAGCTATTTTTCATGAAAAATTGAGATTTTTCATCAAAATTTTAGACCTATTTAAATTTTTTCTGATTGATTATATATAAACCAAATCAAAAAAGACGATTACGTGGGTCAGATCCTTGTGCATCGATTCCGATAGCTAAATAATTTGTGAACACCACTGTCAGCTTGTATCACGTTATATGCTGTACCTTGCTCTAATCAGTGAATTTTCTAGAACTGAAAATCAAAATTCTAGAATATCAAATGTCGGATGCAAAAATATACTCCAACTACCTTGAGCTTTTTGTAATCCGCATAAAAAATGCCTATATATAGGCTCTGGTGCCTTAGCGGATTTTTTCTGTGCTCACAGGGGTTATGACCCAAAAATAATCTTGAACCATATTTTCAAATATTTTTACAGAAATATTTGGACAATTTGAATAAGTTTTCTGTCCAAATGATTTTTTAAACCCCTCATTTTATAATTTTTTACGATGCAATTATAATGTTATGTTATTGTACGACCAGTACAAATAGCCTGAAAACCATAAAAACACCTTAAATGTGCGTCTGATGATGGCCTTTTGGCCCTTAACACCACATGTTGCATTTAACCAATATTTTATCTTATTTTTATGAATTCAATTTGGAATAAAAAAGTGAAAAATTTTCCGAAATTTGTTCTACTATGGGCAATTTGAGAAAACTATAAAGTTAAGTACTATTCTAAACAGACAAAAATATCATTACAGTAATTCAGTAATTTCATTGCAGAAATTCAGCTTTTACCTTAAATTTCCAGATGATTTATCTGATGATCCGTCTTAATTTTGAAAATTTAATTCATTCTGTCTATTTATTTTTGTTCATTCTCCTGCGTGGTAAAATGATTGTATCGAAAATTGGCATTAATCTATAGTTAATCGACCTCTGTGAATTCATTTTGAACGTTTTAACCTCGTATCTACTTTATTTTCTGAGTGAGAGTGAAATCACGATTTCATTTCATTTTTATGACCTTCAAATTTTGATAAGAAAATTAATTTAATTTTCATAATTTCCTTAGATATTTTGTTTGATAAAATGTGTGAATAAAAACCTTTTGATTGTCTTCAAATAAAGAAAACGATGTTTGCGCATGGTGTGAAAGCCTTATTTACATATTGACAAAGTTTGAAGCTGACAAATAAATTTGTTCCGAATCAAAAATAAACAATTTCTCAGAAACAAAAGTTTTTAATAATTTTTCAAAGAGAAAACAGTTCAGAGACCGCATATTTACTATTTAAAATATTTTTACCTGTAAATATACACCATGAATGCATAATCAGCACAAATAAAGAGTAAATTGACGTGACAATAACGGACAAACAAGTGAAGATAGCGATTTTTAGTTTTGACCAATGTTGTTTAAATTACTGAATTACTAATAACATATTATTAAATCTTATCATTGTCTTCCACAGTTCTCAGAAAGACCTGCCCTGACCAACCCCTAAATCAACATTAATTAAAAATCCACTTAACCCTTGAAGCTCCAAATTGTTTTTATTCGGCAGAGGCTCCTGCACCACTAAAGTGGGGCGACTTTGAGCCTTCATTACGGATTAACTTCTTTTATAAAAAGCCGTGAATGATCTCAATTTTGTAAAGATAGTCAAACTTAGCGAGGTAATCAATTAGATTTAAAATTTTTTATCTAAATCGGCCGAAACTGAGCTGCAAAGATTGAGCTTTGATCACTCACTTCTCATTGAAAACAGGAATATTTTCAAAAACATTTCTTTCAATATTCGCACTCATTAAGACCTTGGCTTTCACAATTTTATTTTGATTTTCAATCTATTTTCCCGTTTTCTCATAAATAGACGATTAGCAGCGCGAATGATCAAAATAAAGTTATAAAACAACGTTTGTTATAATTTAACCGCTAAGACTTCGAAATATTATCTCGANCTCTCTTCTTTTCTCTCTTTCGCCATCCCTCCTCTTCCTCCCCTACTCCCCCTCCTTCCTCTTTCTTCCTCTTTTCTCACCCCTCCTCTTGCTCCTTGTCCTTCTCTCTCCCTCTTTGTCTCCCTCCTTCCCTCCTCCCCCTCTTCCTCTTTCTCCCTCCCTTACCCTCTCTATCTCTCTCTGCCGGCTCTCCTCAGCCTTTCTACCTCGCCTCCCTCCCTCTCCTTCTCTCCCCCTCTCCTGTCTCCCTTCTCTTCCTCCCCTCCCCCCTCCCATCCTACCTCTCCCTTCGAGGCGCCGTCTTTTCCTCCCTCTGCACCTCCTCTCCCTCCTTTCTCTCTCCTCCCTCTTACTCCCTCTTCCTCTCTTGTCTCTTCTCCCTTCCTCTCACTTCCTCTCTCGCTCGCCTCATCTCCCTCTTCCCTCTCTCGCTCTCTCCCCCTTCCCATCGTGCTCCCTCCCCTCTCCTCCTCTCTCACTCTCTCTTCCCCTGCTCCTCTCTCACCCTCCCATCTTCTTTCTCTCTCATCCCTTTCCTCTTCCTCACTCAGATCCTTCTTTCTCCCTTTCTCCTCACCCTCTCTTTGCTTTCCTCCTTCTGCTCCTCCCCTCCCTCCTCTCTCTTCCCTTCCTCCTCTCCCCATCCCTGCCCTACTACTCTTCCTCTCTCTCTCCCTTTCTTACTCTCCCTCCTCTTTCGCCTCCTCTTTCCTTTCTCTCCCTCCCTCTCCAGGGTCTCCTCCCCCTTTTCTCTTTCCTCTTCGCTTCTCTCCTTCTCTCCCCTTCCTTTCTCTCTCCTTCTCTTCTCCTCCTTCCTTCTCCTCTTCCTTCTCTCTCTTTCTTTCCCTCTCTTCCTTGAGTTGGAGCGCCCCCCCTTCCCACTCTCCTCCCCGCCCTCCTCTCCCCCTATCTCTCTCCTCTCTCCCCTCATCTCTCCTCTCTACTGCCTCTACTCCCTCTTCTCCCTCCCATCCTCCTCTTCCCTTCCTCTCTCGGGTCCCTCTCCCGGCCCCTCCTTCTCCCCTCTCTCGCTCTTTGTAATTTTAAGCGAAGGAAATTTCTTTGTTTTTCAAAATAAATCGATTTTCGGGTCAATTTTGTTCGATACTCATTTAGACTGTTAAAATTTCTCAATTCAAATCGTCTGGTGTCATTTTTTCATATCTACTTATATCTATTTTGTTCCTTCAGTTACAAAAAATAAACGTTAAAAACAGCCAAAATTTGGCTATCGAGGTGTTTCCATTATGAAAACATTTCAATTAGAAATTAAGTCAAGAAAGTTACTTATTCTTAGCTGACAAATAAATTTGTTCCGAATCAAAAATAAACAATTTCTCAGAAACAAAAGTTTTTAATAATTTTTCAAAGAGAAAACAGTTCAGAGACCGCATAATTTACTATTAAAAATATTTTAACCTGTAAATATACACCCATGAATGCATAATCAGCACAAATAAAGAGTAAATTGACGTGACAATAACGGACAAACAAGTGAAGATAGGATTTTTAGTTTTGACCAATGTTTTAAATTACTGAATTACTAATAACATATTATTAAATCTTATCATGTTCTTCCACAGTCTCAAAGACCTGCCCTGACCAACCCTAAATTAACATTAATTAAAAAATCCACTTAACCCTTGGAAGCTCAAATTGTTTATTCGGCGAGGCTCCTGCACCACTAAAGTGGGGCGACGTGAGCCTCATTACGGATTAACTTCATTTTATAAAAAGCCGTGAATGATCTCAATTTTGTAAAGATAGTCAAACTTAGCGAGGTAATCAATTAGATTTTAAATTTTTTATCAAATCGGCCGAAACTGAGCTGCAAAGATTAGGCTTGATCACTCACTTTCATTGAAAACAGGAATATATTTCAAAAACATTTCTCTTAATATCGCACTCATTAAGACCTGGCTTTCACATTTTTTTTGATTTTCAATCTATTTTCCCGTTTTCTCATAAATAGACGATAGCAGCGCGAATGATCAATAATAAAGTTATAAAACAACGTTGTTATAATTTAACCGCTAAGACTTCGAAATATTATCTCGACGGTAACCAACTTTCTGATCAGTGTGCCGTGGCTTCATTTGAACTACTTCAAAAAAATCGAAGCATATTTTTTCCGAATTTTCTCAAAAATTGAAAAATCACTCCACGAAAAAAAAAAAGAGTTTGATCACACGCATTTAGAGTTTTGAGAAAAAATTCTCTAAAAAAGTAAGATAAAATAATTTATTGAACGAGAAGTCCTAGAAAATTTAACTGCCATTTTTGAATTCCTCGTGGCAAACTCTATGTTGGTTTGATCAAAAAATTTCCAGGACTTTTTCATCCGATTCAGCGGATTCAAAATTTTCGGCACACTAAAGTGGTGCTGAGCTTCCAAGGGTTAAACGTCTTTAGGCATGAACAAAGACCTTTTACTACAGAATAATTTTTTGCCACTTAACAACTATGAATATTCAAAAAATGAATTCTCGAAAAAGGCGAAACTCTTATCTTCATTCAGCAATCCTTCGATTCCAATATTTTTTTCTACTTTCTGCAACTTAAATTTTTCTGATTCTAAAAATAAAATAGATATGTTTGAACTTTTAATTTATTTAGAATGAAAGAAGTTGGATGTTTTTGGCATGACAATTTGATTTTACTTGTGCCCATTTTCGAGGATAAATAAAAGAACGTCTCGTTTTTTAACGTGTAAACTGTGACGGAGCGTGTCAATGTAAAATGATTTCGTTTGAATATAATGGATACTTATGTAATTAATACATAAGTTCATTATATATGCACAGCCTTCTAGTGTACACAGTAACATACATACTCACTCTATAAAAAGGAATGAGCACACCATAAACTCAAAGTTTTGCTTTTCACATTCTTCAACGAAGCCATCATTTCCATGAAACATTTCCATCTTTGCACTATAATATTAAAAAGAGAGAACATACGCATGGTACTAAGTGGCGCGATGGTTATCACTCGCCACTATGAACCAAGATATCCTGGTTCGAACTCTCAGTATGGCATTAATTTTTTAATGAGATTAGCATAGAAATCTTGTTGTACTGTACAGGGGGGTGCGGCGTATAGTTAGAAAGTTCGTCGCCCAAAACCCTTTGTGCTGATTATGCATTCATGGGTGTATATTTACAGGTAAAAATATTTTTATAGTAAATATGCGGTCTCTGAACTGTTTCCTCATTGAAAAATTATAAAACTTTTGTTTCTGAAGAAATTGTTTATTTTTGATTCGGAACAAATTTATTTGTCAACTTCAAACATTTGTCAATATGTAAATAAGGCTTTCACACCACGCGCAAACATCGCTTACTTTATTTGTAGACAATCAAAAGGTTTTTATTCACACATGTTATCAACAAAATTATCTAAGGAAAATTATGAAAATTAAAATATTTTCTTATCAAAATTTGAAGGTCATAAAAAATGAAATAAAATCGTATTTCACTCTGACTCAGAA
>SCLH01000253.1:513197-543631 GCA_004367855.1 Oikopleura vanhoeffeni | reverse complement strand
TAAAAAATATTTTTACCTGTAAATATACACCCATGAATGCATAATCAGCACAAATAAAGTGTAAATTGACGTGACGATAACGGACAAACTCGTGTAGATAGCGATTTTTAATTTTGACCAATGTTTTTTAAATTACAGATTTACTTATTACATATTATTAAATCTTATCATTGTCTTCCACAGTTCTCATAAAGACTCGCCCTGACCAACCCCTTAACACAGCAATGAAACTAGATAACAATCTACAAATATACAAATGTACTAATAAGGGTCACTTTCGGGGATGAATATTTTCACATTATTTATTTTGGTACGTTGCACCAACTTTCTATTTATATAATTATTTGAAATATGATTTGACGTTCTGGAACTTGCCGCATGGTGGTCACCAGCAAGCTTGTTCGATGAACTCGGTGCGCGGCGATCCTGTGTACAAGCTATTACTCATCGTCTCCGATCATTTTGTAAGAAAAGCCGATCAAAGACGCATATTATTTCACGCTTTTAGCGGTGGGCCCTAAGTGGGTTGTCAAAGGGATTGGTTTTGCGTGTCTTGTCTTTCTTTTTTGCGTACGTGTGAGCAAAAATAAGGAAAATAGGGATATGAATAGAAAATGCGGTCGAGATGCACCCCTTAATAACTGTGGTCAACAGAGTCGACCAAAAATTATTCTGATGAATTATTTTGTAGATCAAAGAAAGATCTACTAAATGGCCTTTCTCAAAAGTTTTGTTTCTTGATAAAATGAAGTACAAAGAAATATTTTTACGACCGCTACCTCCTTAACTACACTTTTTATTTTTTTCCTTAATATCTGTTTCCCAACGGAACTCAATCTCAAAAACTTTTACTTTCTATTTAGCGCGTGTTAGAATCCCACTATTGTTGTCTTAGTGACTGTCTTGAGTATGAGTATATGCAAGGGTGTTCGAACATATGCCACATTATGTATTTATACATAATCAAAATTAAGTATTTCAACATTCCCCACATTATGTGTATATATATTGGGATATTTTTTATCATAAAAAGTTAATTTGAGTTTACGGCTAGAATAAACAAAAATCAAAAGTTGATTGTTTTAGCGCAAAATTGAGTTTTTATTGAGCTTTTAACGAACAAAATTTCTTAACATTTCTCAAACCGGTACGTTTTCCTTGGATTAATTTATGATCAGTATCAGAGCAATAGTTGTGTGTTCGTGAGGAACACTATTGTTTGGCCATAATTCTAGCCATTCCGAACAAATAATTTTGCGTCATCTTTTCTCCGTGTACCCAAGGAACAATTTCACTGAAACAATATTATAATACTCTGATGATAGAATTTTTTTGGGTGCACTTAAACGTGTGGGTGTTGCTGATTTTGACCTTTACGAAGCTATTTTTAATCAACTAAGCAGAGCTGATGCCCAAAAACTTTTGCATCTTGAAGAACAACTCTTCACGGTGATTTGTAATCTAACAGTAATCTGATACACCGCCTACGCCGACAACTACACTTTTAAAAAGCCTCCGAAAAAATCACTCGAAACATATCTACTCCTTTAATTTTCACCATTTTTTATTATTTTTTTGCATCAGGCTCCAGAGAAGCCTTACACATAATACAAAAGCGCCCTTTCCTCGGAATTTTGTTTTTGGCGGCCAAAAAACGAAAACAAAAATTATTGATTTATTTATGATTTTAATTGAAACTGCGCTAATTTGTTTTCTTTTGACGCTACCGAGTAAAAAATTGCACCAAAATCCTTAAAAGTGTTTGAATTTACGGAAAGCATTTTGTCAATTTTTTTTTGTTTCTTAATTTTGTCAAAATTCAAAATAAAAATGAAAAGTGGACATGTCCCCCAAGAGACGCCGAATCTAAATTAGAAAAAAAAACCTTTAATGCATTGTCAAACAAGTCTTGTGCTTTCAAATGCAGTATGAGCCGAAACTGTATCTTATAAACTGGTGGAGGAGATATCTTTTGACTAAGCCTCTCAAACTGAGGATTTTAAAAATAAAGGCTAAAAATGCATAGTTGACATGGCCCCCCAAGAGACGCCAAGTCAAAATTTCGAAAAACTCTTTAATGCATTGTCAAACAAGACGCCTGGGCGAAAAATTGCTCTGATGTTACTCAGCTCCCTGAGCGAACAATCGCCCTGATGTGACCCAGCGCCCTGGGCGAAAAATCGCCCTGATGTGACCCAGCGCCCTGGGCGGAAAATTGCCTTATTGTGACCAAGCGCCCTGGGCGAAAAATCTCCCTATTGTGACCCAGCGCCCTGGACGAAAAAACGCCCAGATGTCGCCCAGCGCCCCGATGTCGCTCGCCCGCCTCGTTTTTCTACCAGCCTTTTGCCCAGGATTTTCAATTTTACCTAAAAAAGTCGCCCGGACAAAAAAAAGCCTAGCCCCGCCCTGGCCCAGCAAAATTACCAAAAAAAAGTCGCCCTCGCCCAGCAAAATTTTTAGTTTGCCGATCCCTGGTCGTCAGTGGTATAATTAAACTTATGTTTTGTAAAACATATGAAATTTTGAGAATTTTTTTGCGTTAGTTTCCATTGCGTGGGAATATGAATAGCAAACCTTCAGTTGACAGATTCTAAATATTCGAATGATACAAATAACGCGGGATACTAGCACTTAATCGAACCCTCGGATTGCTCACAAATTAAGTTAATGAGCCTAATGTTGACGAAGATTTAATTTTCTTAAAATTCACCAAAAATGGTTAAATTTCAACAATCGTATTCTCAGAGTTTTATCTCGGTCGCAATGTAACGAAAAATCTTCATCCGCGTTCATACCATGATTGAAAACGAAGCATTCTCGAAAATACAAAATTAAAGTCATCCTCAGACCAAACTATATATATCGTTCTATTATCGTGGTGATCATGATTTATGAACTGGAATTAAGAAAAATTTAAAAAGGCTTCATGTGGGTTAATCATAATTGAAATACTGTTTCCACTATAAAATTGGAAAATATTATAAAAAAAATAAGGCTGATCAAAAATTTAGCGGATCATAATTAGGTGCATAACTGTTTCCTCCACGAAAATCCATTGCTTTTAACAATGAAATTTCTGGCTATTATGCATATTTTTTTTTCAAGAAGACAAAAAAATTTAAAATTTGTTAATGAAAAATGAATTAAAATTTTTCTCGATGCGTTATATCGCAGATCATACTTGTGCGTTGCTGAAAATGTCATTATCATAACTGTGACGTCAGAAACTATAGTTACCAATCAAATCACACGATTCCAAAAAAAAGTTTACAATCGTGTGATTTGATTGGTCACTATCATTTAGCAACGCACAAGTAAAAAAACTCCATCTGCAATAAAACTTATACAATACAATTTATATCGATCACGGGGCTTCCTGGTCACTTTTTACTTGATTTTTGGCCAATATTTTTAAATAATTCGGCTTTTGACAATTTATCCGATGAGATTCTTAGAACTAAGCACAAATATCTTGTGAATAAGATAATAAAAAAATGGTCCATCTCCTTTTTCTAACGGAACTCCATCTAAAAAACGTTTAATATCTAAATAGCGCGTGTTCGAATCTCACTAATGTTGTCTTAGTGATTGTCTTGAGTATGATTATAGGCAAGTGTCTTGATAATGCGACCGCTAAATTTTATCGGTGTGTAATCACTCAACGAATCACTTAGACAACATCAGTGGGATTCGAACACGCGCTATAGAGATAGTAAACGTTTTTGGGATTGAGTTCTGTTGGGAAAAGGATATCCGACCATTGTTTCCGATTTTAAGAAAAACTGACGATTAAACAATTTCAGAAATCTCAGAAAAAATAAAGTGACCTGATAGACCAATTTTTTGCTTGTTTTATCATTGACATGATATTTGTGCTCAGTTCGAGTTATCTGAAAATGTAATCGGATGAGTTGTTTTCAAATGCCGGATAATTAGAAAAATTTGGCCAAAAATCTAGTAAAAGCGACCAGGAAGCCCCGTTATTGATATGCCATTGATATCAGTATAATTTATATTCCTTGTTAGAGTTAATATTGAATTGTTTAAAAGTGAAAACATACAAATAAATTAAATGCAACCATGAGATATGCAATTAGTGTCAAATGCATATAAAATTAGCTAACACTGCACTTAATGAAATTATTTATCAGATATTCTCATATTTTTTCAAAATACTGTTATTTGTTAATTATTATGATGTCAATTTCAGCTCTTTATATTTCACTATTGACCCCACCCCTTTGTTAACACTGATAATAATTGAAGTAGTTGGCCCAGACTAACCGAACACAGCTACCACAATCATCATAAGTATTAACAGGGGAGATTAAGGATTATACTAGGGTGATGATACAAACTTACTCAGTATTTATGAATGCTTGCTACAGTTTTAATCTTCACCAAAGTATTATCCTCGATATTGAAAAATTTCCTCAAAATTAATAAACATATTTTGTCAGAAAAATTGCAAGGAACAGTTTATGCGTACTGTTTTTTCTCCTGATTTTTGCAAAAAATCACTTAAACTTGCAAGAATCAGTCAGACCAGACTCTATCAGCAAAATCTTCGGTCTCCGAGGTGAAAAACAATGCCAAACACATGCCAAATATTTCAAACCCTGGTTTCTATCATAATCAAAGATTGGCACAATTATTAGCAGTATTTGTGCACAACTAGCAATAATTTGTGCATCCTTGCGATATTTTGTAAACTATTAGTTAAATAAACTAAGACTGGTAAATAAATTGTTATCAATTCGTAAACTAACATATTGCTATCATTTTGAATGCACTGATTATACACAATAAGAATATCAGAGAAAAATTAATACTCTTCATCGCAGTTATTCATCCTCGATTTTGAAGATGCGTCTTTTTTCGGCAATTTTGCCATTCAGTGCAGGTAAGTGAAGAGAAAACTGAAAATTCTAAGTGATTTCCAGGAAAATCTATCAATTTAGATATTATTGGGGCCATTTTTTCGTCTAAAACCTCGGAAAATGTGAAGTGTGCACTCTGTGTGCTTAGTTAGGACGTAATCGCACCGATTACATTTATGGTTTGAGGTAGTGGCTGTCGTTTTTGGGCCCCTTCATCCAAGTTAATTATAATGATATCACTAAAGTTGACCATAGGAATCTCATGATGACAATAATTTATTCAAAAAAATTAACAAAAATCTAGAATTTTCAAATTAGAATATTATTTACGGCCAAATCTGAGCCAATCAGTATCGCGTATCCAACACTATTACCGTCTCATTTTGTTGGTTATAAACATAAGACCTAGCTTCGCCCACAGGAAAGTAACTAGCAAATGTATCATTTTCCCGATTTGTATTGTACCAAAACACTGATATTTAGCAACAATGTTATTATATTTTTCAGACTTTCTAACCCGTCAAAAACAATGCATGTATCATGCAGCATGAAATGATAATTTTTGAAAATATTCAAAAGAAATTCTAGTAATTTTTATTTTTCTTAAGTAAATATGTCCAATTTGATTATCAAACGTGACACAGATTAGTTAGAGGTTTCAATTAGCTGTGAGCGACTTTTTCAAACAGTGAAATCTTACCTTCAATGCGGTGGTAATTTTTTTTAAATTAGACAAACTTTTTTCGAATGTTTATTCCCAGTGCGTTTCAAAATATTGTCAGAAATACCTATTAAATATGGCGGATTTTTAAACATAAATCGCAAACAGTCAGCCGTTGCCTATTATTATGTTTGGGAAATAACTAATATTGATATTAAACGTTCAAGTCAGACGTTTTCTAGAATTTAAAAAAAATTAAAGAAAAAGTGAAAGAAATTAATTGACAATAAATCATAAATGTTGTTTCAATTTTAATTCATATCCCTATACGAGGAAGGTAAATATTTTATAATTGTGTCTAGCATTTATAAGTATAACTTAAAATACATAATCTTCCAGACCAAATTCGGAAATATCTACCTTCCTCGTTAAGGGATATCGCTTCGTTTACGATGGAATTCATTTAGCAAACACGAAATGGATGAAATTTTTTTTAGAAATTTTTTTTAATTTATTGATTATTTGGCAAGATACGTTTGGTGCTAAAGTTTTTGAGTTGTCAATTTATATAAATTGAAATTTGTCGACGATGAGGGACTTGGAATATGTTTCTAGATAAACTTCAGCAAATACAGCATGTGTTTTTTGACTTGCGAAATAAAAATAGTCATTAAAGTAATTACGGCCAATAAATTTATTTTGCGAGTTGAAAAAAACATACTGTTAGCGATGCCAAATTTATCACGTGTTTCAAAGACATCCACAATACGCATAATATTAATAAGATAGCACAACTTCGGTTTTCTAGAAATTCGTAGATTTTGCTTCACACACCTACGCGTTTTTGTAACCGGCTTTTTATAAACTTTAAAAAATAGAACAAACATTTTGAATCTTTTCCACCAGTTTTTATGAATTGAATTAATAACTGCTGCTTTTTGTGAAGACAACGTTTCCAGGTTATATATAGTAGCTAAAATTATATTCAGTTTATTGCAGTCATGAACACGTCCCAGCTCAACCTGCTCGACCGGCTCAGCCGGTAAAACCTATCATGTTGAATCAAAACACTAATGATGTCGCAAACCATATCGATGTTATCGTCACACCACTCCAGCAAAGAGTACTCGAAGCCAAAGGAAAAGGTCATGTGCCTGAACGATTTGTCAAGCCGTCTGGTGATCTAGAAAATGAAGTTTTACACAAGGAACTCGTCGATAAATTTGGTGACGATTATGAAGCAAAACTTGGAACTAGACCTGACAAAGGTTCGTGAGACGTTAAATGTAATTGAAAATGTTTCGGAAAGAAAAGTATTAAAAAAATTAAGCAATTGCCTCGATAACTTTCACCTTAATTAACGATTATAACAAACTTTAAAGGCTTTTGAAATAACAATTCCCGAGTCTTTAAAACATAAATTTAAACATACTAAATCAAACTTATTTTTCGTTGTAAAAAAACTGTATAATTATTTTTATCTTTTTTCATCTCTTGAAAAAACTTTTTAACTTTTGGAATCATAGATAGCTATTCCAACAATCGATTTTCGGCCAAAATCGACCACGTTAGATTTGTGCCAAATTTTATTCCACGTTTTGTGGTTAAATTTTTTTTCTCCCAAAAATCAATATTTTTACGAAAAAATGATCGTCTATTGCGAAAAATCGCATTTTTGACGAAAATAGGGAGTTTTTCGACTATCAAAGGCTTCCCGAAGCTCCCCGAAGAAAGTTGTATAATGTACTGCGAGAAACACTACCGTTGATGGTCATGATATCAATAAAAAGTTCCGCCGGATTCCGCGCGCCAAAAAATTTCTTTTTTTGAATAAAAATTCTCCTTTTTTTCTTAAGTATTCCAAAACAATTTGGTCGCAAAAAAACAATTCAGAAATTTTTTTTGCGAGCGTTCCAGGCAATTTAAAAAAATTCAAAAAAAGAAAAAAAAAATTTTCGAATTTTTTAAAAACAAAATTTTCGGAAAATTTTTTTCATTTTTTTTTAAATTGACTTAAAGGCCCGCAAAAAAATTTTCGAATTTGTTTTTGCTACCAAATTTTTTTCCAAAAATTGTGTTAATTTCATTTATAAGTGGCGTTGACCCAAAAATTACCGACCCAAAAATTACCGGCATTTGTTTTAAAATGATAAATACCGAAAAAACGAAAAATCGCTATTTTTTGATCACGTGACGACCAAAATTTTTTTTATAATTTTTTATTCCATTTTTTCATTAAATAAATGGTGGAATAGCTAGTCATAGAGCCGATATATCGGCTCAAGCGTACCTAAAACCTGCTAAAAAGGGCGAAAAAATGTCACAGAATTGTTTCTTCCGAATATTATATATTATATAGAATTCTTTATTATATAGAATTTTGCGGTGATTCCGACAAAAATCCCCTTTTTTTTTATATTTGGTTCGAATATTACGGGCAGTGGATTTTTTGAGATTTTTCGCCGAAGTTTTACTTCCGGAAAATAATTTCAAAACATGACATCAAATACAAATGTGAGATAAGTCAGTTTTTAGGAAAGTGTTTTGTGCATACAAAACACTAAACAGTAAAATTTATTTGTATCTTGGGACAGATATTTGTTTGTGGAACTGAAATTTTAAAAAATGGCTAATCTCACATTTGATTTGTATGTCCAGTTCCGAAATAATTTTTACGGAAGTGAAACATAAGCTCAAAATCCTGATAAATCAACTTCCCGTAATGCCGGAACAAAACATTCGAAGAAAAATTCATTTATTTTTTTGAAACCGAATCTAAATTCTTTATAATGTATATGGAACAAAAGATACCTCGATCCAGTTTTTCGTCTTTTTTCGATGGTTTTAGGTATGCTGGAGCCACAATTGTGGCTCTGTGCTCACAAGGGTTAAGGTAAAACAATTTTAAATATTTTTTAAATTCTGTGCCTTCAACTTTTATTTGTAGTCCTGACGATGCCATTTGGCGAAATATTACTTTAAATAAATAACAATTATTTAAATTTGCTTATATCATATAAATTATATATTTTTCTATCGAAAATTTTTGATTGAATGTAACCTTTGAAGTACCCCTTTTTCACAGTGTGTGCCAATCCCGGCCTCCTATTCGTAAAAACATAGCACGTTTGCTGATTTGCCGGGGATTGGCACAAAAGTGTGATACGGGTTATTAAGCTGTAATCATTGAGGGCATATATCTTTTGCGTAGGAAGATCAACCAAATGATTTGAAGCCATACATTTAATCGAGCGGCTCTATTGAAACTTCTTGATACTTTTTTGGCTGACTTGGCATTTTCATAACACCCGATTGGCAAAAAATCTCCTTCACGTGTACAGGTTTTAAAGCTATGACTTGCAGCTTTTTTATCAATTATAATTGGCCGTTGAACCTAAATTGGAACGTTGTACTTAATCCGATAAAGTCGCGTTCAGAGCCTTTAAATGTTTGACCTGACAGTCAAAAAGATAAAGATAAATAATTTTAAATTGGATCCAATGATCTTATTCTCAAGAAAAATTGGATGAATAATTATGTTTTATCCTCATGTATTTCATCGTTTCACTTTTGGTTTCAACACCACTTGAAGCTCACACGGTTATTTTTATTAAAATTTTTAGTTAAAAATAGGCGTAAACATTTTGCTCTGAAAATTTAATTTTTGTTTTATTATTCAAGATTAAGGGGGTATCCCTCGTGAGAAATGCCGTTTTCATGGTTTTTCAGGGCAAATATCTGGAAAACTATATTGTGAAACCTAATTTTTTATCCAGGTTGATAAATTGATACTTAACCTCGGATCCCAAATTCTAATGAAGGATCACTGATTGCTCGACCGATTAGGAACGTGCTTTAAAGTAGAGTCATATTTTGTAGCGAAAAGCCTATTTCTCCGTGAGTTTTGGGGTTAGAAAGATTATTTTACGATTTTATGATCCACAAGAAACGAACGCAGGTCTGTTACTCCCCACTCGGGCCCCACCGCTAATAGCGTTNATCGCCGCGCACCGAGTTGACCGTACTATCGTTTCCGAAAATTCGAAATAAATTCGCTCTAGAAAAAGCAAAAAACAATTTTTCGAGCTGATTTTAATAGGCTCGCGGAAAAGCCTATTTCTCCCTGGATTTTTTAGTCACAATTTTGAAATATATGAATGAACAGCTCTTGACTTCGCGAGGGCGGTTACTATCGAAACCTGAATTGTTATTTTTTTCCGAAACTGTACTTCTAATTGCTGAAAATCCATAAATTTCGATTCAAATGCTTAAAACCGAGACAAGATATTTTCAAAATGATTAAAAATTACTTTCCTGACGCTGTATCGGGATGAAAATACCACGAACTTATTTCAAATTCTCCAAATTTTCAGAAAAAAAAACAAAAGAATGAAATTCTGATTTTTTTGTTTGCGCCTCAATTCATAAGGAGTACCCCCTTAAGTAGACTTCAAAATTAAAGAATAAACACCAAAATCAAAAACAGTGAGTTTCGACTTGAAAAACAAAGTAAAAAAATTTTTTAGGTTTTTCTGGGTACTCATTGATTGACGGAGTCCAGGGCGGCGAATGGCGAGTACTTCGAGATGTCAAGGGAATGTGGCACGTTCCAGTTCAATTTGGCGCTGGTCAAAGTTGGATTGACAAAAAAATCGATGTTGGATTTTGGGGATCGGAAAAAGATACATTAATGACTGGAAAATCATTTATTGCAAAAGTACAAGAAGAATGGAAACGAGCAACCTGTCTCAGTGTGGATTTTTTTGATGACGAATCGGGATGTTTACAATTTTTGTCGGAAAATTGCTCAATTTTTTTGAATCAAAAGTGCGACGACGAGCCCTCTGAATATATCCTTTTCCCAGCGGAACTCCATCTCAAAAACGCATACTATCTCTAAAGCGCGTGTTCGAATCCCAGTAATGTTGTCTTACAGATTGTCTTGAGTATGATTATAGGCAAGAATGCTTGATATTGGGACCGCTAAATTTGATCGGGTGGAATCACTCCAGCAATCACTTAGACAAAATCAGTGGGATTCGAACACACGCTATAGAGATAGTGAACGTTTTTGTGGTGGATTTCAGTTGGGAAAAAGGATATTAAGCTAAAAAAAATAGCCGAGCTGTTTTGCAATTTCCAGCTGAAACTCAAAATATGATTTTTTTGGTCATTTTCGAAAATTTCCGAAAAAAAGTGCTTCGATTTTTTCGAAAGTAGGCTCAAAAGAAGGTCAGTAAAGCACTGATGAGAAAGTTGGCTTACGTCAAGACGATATTTTGAAGTTTGAGTGCTCAAATTTAAGCAAACGTTATTTGTTAACTTCATTTTTTAAAAACAACTTAGTAAAAAAAAAAAAATGCGAAACATTTTTTTGATGATTGGGTTCGTAGAACATTAAATTATCACCTTGTATCAATTTGTAGCATATTTAATACCTCTAAGGCCTTTATCAAATCAGAGTCGCATACTCTCTTAAAAGGTGTGAAACCATCATTACATAAGGATTTAAAAATGCATTTAATAAAGGCTTCAAAATGATTTTTGACATAAGCTTATAGTCTCAATTTTATTTCACAGATAATTATTTAATCAGAGTCTGACATCTTCTTATAGGGGTAACCATTGGCATTTCGATAATTTTTTGATATTTTATTAAAACCAGTTGGTCAGAAGTTTCGCAAGAACTGATTTTGTTTAATGAAGTTCAGGAAAAAATACATTGACGAAAATATATAACTTGCAGAAATACACTATATATTTCCCTAATTTTTAATCTCAAGATGATAATTATAATCGCCGCAGTTGTATTGTGATGATCAATTCCGCTTATATTTCAAGATTACAAAGATCTTTTGGGCTCGTCCAAAACTTTTATTTGACAGAAATAATATTTCAAATCATATCATATGATTCATATGTGAAAATTCGAAACGTTCCATATATTTTTCGACTTTTATCAGGACTTTCGCAAAAATAAATGTAAAAATTATAATCTGAATAAGAAAATTATGAACGTTATTATGTATTATACATGTTGATTATTTATTATGTATTATACATGAAATCGAAAGTCTGAAACAGTCAGTTTTTATTCAAGGTCTATTTACTTTCAAAACTGATATTTGACAGTCAAAAATTGACTTCTAATGTATAAATAATAACTTTTTTTAAGTCTCGATACTTCAAATTTAGATTATATCCCTTTATCACCTTTTGGTTAGGATGCGTTCCCACAACGTTAAAATCACACGTTAAAAAGAGTAGTGACTACGCATTCTAACCGAAAGGTGATAAAGTGATATGACCTGTTTAATCAATGATTTCATTGATCTCGAACCAAAACAGAAAGTAATGATTAATTTCCTATCGCGTTATCAAGCTATAAAAGCTAAAAGTATCCCCTCGACTTATGCTTTGAGGAGTTGAGCGAAGTTTACACTTATCGGTGCGAGTAGTTTGAAAGAATAATCTTTGAAGCTTTTTAAATGCCGTCGAAAAAAGTAAACCTTCAAACAGACCCTTAACACTTTTCTCACTAATCTTGATTCGAATCCTGATTATTCAACCGCTGGCAATCTAGGATTTATTCATCCGGATTTTGTACCAACCGCAACCAGAACAAATATGAATAGGATAAATGTTATCAACGGAGAAGGATGTTATTCTTATGTTGGACGAGTTGCTAAAACACAGGATCAGTGTTTTGAAATTTCATCGAAACAGCTTCTATCAACTATTCCGAGTTGGAAATTGGTTTTGAAAATTAGATAATTCAGATAAACAATTAGGAACAATGAATATTTAAAAGTGGTTTTTGTAACACTTGATGTTTAATTTTCCTCGTTTGTTTTTTCGTACTCCTAAAGTTCATTTGTTAATACAAGAGTGTCGTGTATTAACTCGACTTGATCGCTCACACGCTCATGCGCACTATAACACATGGAAAGCTTCAGCTACGTATGGTTAAAGAACTTATAAAACAATTTTTTCTCAATTAATTTTGTCACGATTGCGAAGATTTTCTCATTTGTCCGTTATATTTGTGCTAAACAAATAGACTTGGTTCTTAAATTTTGAAGTGGTGGTGTTTGAGTGTTTGTTCAAATCCAAATTTATTAGTTATTTTTAGGGAGTACTGGTCGCATTTTAAGCCCAAACAGGGTTTTCAGCGTCGTCGCCTCAATTGAAGATACTAGAAACAGCACGAAATATGTATTTCAGTTTAGGGATATTGAACTAATCTTGCTTTCACAAGCAAATCGCAGGCCTCTTATTGCCGACCAATCGAACGACCTTTCAAAGTGGCACTATTTTCACTTCAAAAAAGCCTTACTCCTCCCTGATGTTTTGAAGATAGAGAATACTTTTATAGCTTTTATTTCAAATAGAGCATTTCAAATTATCAGAATTCCCAAATTTCGACAAAATCGTGATTAAAAAATTTTCTTATCGCGATAAAAAATAATTTTTTTTTGACAAATAAAAATCAAAAAGAATTCTGATCAATATATTTGTCCCGTATTTTAATGAAAAAAACATTTTTAAAATCATTCTGGAACATTTCATGTCCGAGTCTCTAAAATTCGGACCGTTACTCCCTTAAGGGGTACCTTCATGGGGAAACATGGTTTTGTGTTATTTTTGGACAAATATTCTTAAAGATACACCACTGTGGAACCCAAAGGTTGAATACAATGTAATAGGTTGAACGAATATCTTATATCCTGAACAATAATGAACATCACTTGGCTTGGCTCGACCAATCAGGAAATAGTTTCAAATAGAGTCATATTTTTCTCGCAAAAAGCCTATTCCTCCGTTTGAGTTTTGAAGGTAGGAAATTTGTTCGTAGCTTTTTTATTAGCCAGAAATACTCATGCAAGTCTGTTCGGTTCTTAATGCAGTACTATCGCGGTTTCAAAATTTTTTTAAAAATTCGCTCCAGAATTAGACCAAGAAACGTTTTTTTGACCTGATTTTTGAGAGGTTCTTGCGCAAGCCCTATTCCTCCCTAGATGTTTTAGCAAAAAATTGAAACCCAAATTATGAAGTCGTAATAACCATAGTTTTGAATCAAGAGCAAATGAGTTCTAGGGAGAGCTGTTACTACTTGAACGCCTAATTTTTGTTAGGTTTTTATTTCCGAAAACTGAAAGTTTGAATTCCGAAAATCCATAATTTTGGATCAAAATCAAGACATAATTTCCATAACGATTTGAAAAAGAATTTTCTTCCACGGAAGTATGGAGATTAAAAATACTACCAATTGGTGTTTAAAATTGGTCCATTTTTCAAGAAAAAGATTATGAACATTGAAGTTTTTGACTCATTTATTGGCTTGAAGATCAATGCATGAGGCGTACCCCCTTAACAAAACAATTACGTGAACCGTACTTGATACCGTGATTGTTTATTAAAGTTGAAAATTATATCCAAATAAAGATTAATTTCGTATTTTTATAAACTAAAGTTCAAATCACAAAAATAAAAAGAGAGGTGAGCAACGTCTTTAGAAAACTCAAGTTTTCTTTACTTCATAAAATAAAAAATAAAGCTGATTTGTATTAAGTGTATTATATTAAAAATAAGATGATGTTTTAAAGTTAATTATATCAAAAAAAACCCAATAAAACACGAAAATACTATATCATTTGATATAATACACTTTGAAGTTGACTATGTTGACGAAAATGTTAAATATAATAATATATAATGACATGTTCCGATCTTCCAAATTTGCACGATCAAGAACAGCTTTGAAAATGTAAAGAGAGCTCTTTAAAACGCGAAAAAAGGAATTGTCTCTAATCGACTCTTGGTGCTCAGGCTCTGTTAACTCCGCCCTCCACGAATTTATGCACGCAATGGGTTTCCACCACGAACAATCTCGATACGATCGTGACTCTATGATTTTTGTCGATACTAGAGTCTGCAACAATTACGACTTTTCATTCTGGCTGAGACTAAAACAGAGTAAAAGTGAATGGTCGCAAATGTATCATGCACTAGGAAAAATTCATGATATGACAAGTATTATGCACTACGAATCATGGGTTTGTAAAGCAAGGGATCTACAGACAAATTTTGCTTAGTTTTTGACATTAAAAATAACCAAAATGAGAGCATATCTCTACCCAATTCAAACAACAAAGTCAGTATTTTCTCGAAGGACGTCTTTCTTTAAAGAGCCTCAAATGTGCTTCTTTAATTGGTTTATCTTAAATATTAGCTTAAATAAAAAATTCTAACATTTCATTGGTCAAAAATCAAAACAATTCCAAAATGATTTTCATGTCATCAATCGAATAATATCTTTGAATGCAGCATAGGGTGTGCGAGGTCAGGTCAACTTTAATATTTTTTCTCTCAGCATCGCTCAAATAAAAAAAACCCCAGTGAAATTGCTGACAAAAACAAAATTACATTTGGCCAAGCCAAAATTTTGGCCACCTGGTGGTGAAAATCGAGCTTAAATCCGAAATTTTCGAAAAAAAAATTTATTCGTTATCAGCGCAAAATTTCACGTAAAATGTTTAATCTGACATTTTCGGTGCATTGAAATTTGCACGACCTAGGACACCATAATGCAAAAATTCACTGATACTGGCGAAAAATTTACTGATACAATTTTACCTTTAATCTCAAATTGTTTGACGCTCAAATGAGATTTGTATTTTTACAAATATAAATCCACTTTAAAATTACGGTTCACTAAGAACATTTGGGCTTTGTGTCATTAACAAAAATGAATTCGTTGTCGATCCCTCTGCTAAGCTCCTAATACGGCCAACACTATCGATGGCAATTTGGTATCACCAGATGGCGGTAAATGGAAAGAATACGGCTTTACCACAAAAGATGGTCAAATTTTACCAACTGCCAGAGACGAAAAAAATCGGTTTAGAATTTCTGATTTAGTTCAGATTAATGAGGCCTATAACTGCAATGATCCAACCAATGACAATTTATTCCATACTTATTTATTATATTGCGATGATGATATTCTAGGGTGAATACTATTTTTAGAGTGTCTTTAATTTAGAGAAAAAGCTAAAGGGGAAGCCGTTTACCTCTTGTTCACACTCATGTCAATCTAGGCAGCGCAATAGGCAATCATAAGGTTTAATTTCCTGTGGAGCTGCCTGCATTTACTTTGGCGTGAACAGGAGATATTGCCGGCATTATAAGGCCCCTCAATTAGGCTATTCTGCGGAAACTCTACAAACATACATTACTTTATCATTTGTGGACACCTTGTGATGGAAATTTTTCCCGTAAAAATGGGGTCTCATTAATGACAAGTTAGTGCAATAAGAGTACAATGTAAGATACCGTGGAAATCAAGACACGAGTGGTAGCAAAGAGAAACTTCACTCTACTTAAAATGGGGCAGCAGAGGTATTTTTGCGCGAAAGTAATGATCGGAGAGACATCTGGACATGACTCGAATTAATTATAAATAAATATAAGTTTAAATGTTCAAATATGATAATAAATAAAATTTACCGAAGAAAATTATCTGAATTATTTAATGAAGTTTTTTTATTCACAGAAATGTATTACGGAGTCTTTAACAGTGATATATAACAGTGAAAATAAAAGTTAAAAAATATTCTGAATCAGAATTTTCTGAGTCTGCATCGTCTGTATCGTAATCAGCCGATACAACCGGAACCATCACTTTCACGCAAAATACCTTTGCTGCCCCATTATAAGAAGATTTAAGTTTCTTTCTGCTACCACCCGTGTCCTGATTTTCACGGTATCTTACCCCGCACCGGTGCACATTTTTGCTCGAAATGTCCGAGAACATAAAAACTTGTTCGGCTGGCGACCCCTGAGTGACACGTCTTAACCTAAGTTAAGATTTTGTGGCCTCTACAATCGTCCTAATTCAGGACGGGTACTCCCATGAACTATGCAAATTCACCCTACTTATAGAACTGCTATGTACCCAGTAGGCTGGAAATGTGATGGAAATCCAGATTGTGCAGACGGTAGCGATGAAACGCGATGTAATATTGTCACAAAAACTGGAACTGGAGGAACACTAGTCTCGAATATAGGAAGTTTGGCATCTGGTACTTGGGTCAATTTAGCCGCATTGAAAGACTACACTCAGGGAAGTAAACCAATTTCATCGATAGTTTTTTGCGACAAACTGTATCAGCAGTACATTTTGATAATTCGATTGTAGTCAATGCAAAAATAAGGTTTTGAAAACAATATTGATGCATTCTAGGATTTGAGAAAATTGATTTACCGCCTACCCATTTTTTTATAGACTAAGATAAGCTTTTTAACTAATAAAAGTTTGAAATGAACTTTGATATTCATATCGTAGTCAATGCAAAAATAAAATTTTGAAGTTAATTGTAAGATATTTTAGAAATTTTAATTAAAAATAACAAATATTTTCCGCCTACACAATTTTATGAACATCATCTTCGGCTTTATCTAAAGCCGACAAAAAACTATATCGATGAAAATGATTTACCTCAAAAACAGGGTATTCGAACTGATACATACGCAGCAGACGTCGTTGGATATCCATGTACCAAATTTGCTTATAAAATTGTTGACCATGGTGCGAGTATAAAATGCGAATGTAAAGATTGGGCCGGACATGACACTACTTTTGGTTCCGATGTCGATTTAAGTTTGACAACATCCAACTGTGATACAGTGAACCCAGATTTATGTAGTCTTACCGCTAATATAGCAAGATGCGCCCTGGTGTCCGGGAGGTATACCATTCGCATTATTGATTTTTCTTGACAAATAATTTTATTGAAAAGGTTACATCAGGAAAGTAAAATATTCGAACATACAAATATGTATATATCGAACATACATGTACATAGTATATAAATCGAATTTTTTATTCTTGATTGAGAGTTGTGTTTCTAGACTTAACAAGACCAATATATTGATTTCACGTCATGAAGAAACGACTCCAATGTTGAGTTTCGCGGTATTTTCAAATTCATAAAATGAACAGAGAATTTACCCCGAAGTCATCTTTTGTCTTGAAAATGAAGTATGAGAATTTTGCCCAGCGGGTTCCAAGTTCAGAGCTTTTAGCACCAAAAGGCTGATATAATTGCCATCAGACTACCACCAGTCGCATTTTTTGACCTTATAAGTCTTGAAAAATAATTTTAGAGACCGTTATCATAGTTGTGTACCGTGTTCACTAGCCACGAATGCATCTACCACTTATTCAAACAACTAAAACATTAAAAAATATAAACTTTTGCTATTATATTTGGTATTTTATAAAAAAATTCGATTTTTTTTTGATTTTGTGTACTCTGAAACCAATATATAATAACCTGTATAATAAGTATGAACAACTTCAAAGGAGCGGTTTTTTTTGGATAAGTGCTTTATTTATTCTTCATCGGAAAACCTATCTTCTCTTGTGTTAAATTTCAAAATTTGCTCAAATTTTTAATTAAAAAGCTGGCTTAAAATAAACCGGATGCGGGCAACTCTACTCGGTTTTTTCTTTTGACTCGAAAAAATATAAGGACGTTTTTGTGCGAGAGCATAACAGTGATTTACTTGGGCGCATTTAAAAGCATCTGGCTTCAATCATGGTGAATCATTTCCAGTAACTTTATAGTAACTTTATAGAAGTGTTCTTGTCTAATTTCGATTTCAAACTCGAATTATGAATTTTTCGAGGTTACGTGATCCATACCCTAAATTCAAGACAAATCCTTCACCTAACTTTAAGTTTCGTGACTTTTTCCATCAAAAGTTAACACTTCAATTCTTAAACAAAAAACAATTTGATAACACCACTGTTAGTTTGCATCACGTGATATGCTATACCTTGCGTTTATAACTAAATTTTCTGAAAATCAAAATTCTAGAATTTAAAATTCAGATGCAAAAATAAAACTTTTGAACTTCCTCATGCGCAAACAATTGAAATTCCAACCACCTTTGACTTTCTGTAATTAACATCTAAAGTAGAGCCTATATCCCCTATTCACACTTTTGTAAATATTCCGGCCCTACTACTTAAAAACACACTACGTTTCCGAATCACGGCCGGGATATTTACAAAAGTGTGAATATGGGATATAAAGGCTCTGGTGCCTTGGCGGAACTTTTGTTCTGTGCTCACATAGGTTAAAGTTTGAAAGATAGCTCAGTCAAATTAGAACAGTTAATTTAACAAAATTCTCACATAAAAAATATGTTTAAATAGGATATATAATACCTTTTCGAAATTATTAATAAATAACGTTCCGATTCCAATAGGTTAATCACTTCCGAGAGGCACTTTGATGAAAAAGGGATAGCGCATTCTTAAATGGCAGATCGTAACTATTTGGAAAATGCGGAATCCGAGCATTTGATTAGTTGATTTTTTTCAAATCTGACAAATGAAATCGGCCTATTCCACAACCCAGGCTTTTGATTGGCCGCTTGTATCCAAGGCTGTTTGTTTTATTTAAATATCCACGATCTGTCAACTAAAGGCGCTTAATTAATATTGTTCAATTTATGATACCAAAACAATTTTTAAACTTATTATTAACTTGAATTAAAAAAATCGATAAAAAATTATTAAAACTAGTATACCTCGGTAAAGGTGGAGAATGTGTATTAGATATTGATCAAGAGGATGGATTCACCTGTTGTGACCCACCAGCAAACAGTAAAACAGAGTATGAGAACAGAGAAGGCGTTTGTGTTGAAGTAAATCGATGTGAGGATAATACTCATTTTTGTATGTCTGATGGTTATGGAGGTTTATGTACTTGGACAACAAATGTTGGTTATAAATGCGGGTGTAGACCTGGTTATGCAGGAAAGGTTAATTTGCATTTTTCTACAGTAGGCGATCACTAACGAGGTCCATACTAAGATATAGAAATGAGCACTTGTTGATAAACTTTCAACGTGATATAAATAAGGATCTATAAGTTGACAATCATGTGATTTGATTGGTGACTATCTTTTCTGATGTAACAGTTATGATGCTTAGTAACTACATTTATTTATTATGGAAGTATATTATTATGGAAGTATTTATATGGAAGTATAATATTCGATATATTCATAATTTCTCAAAGTGTTGTAGAACGATTCAAGCAACTTTTGTGACTTTTGAATTTGAACCAAATTGGTTTTTATGAGAATTTTAAAATTTCGATAAAAACTCGACAAAAGGTTAAATAAATTCTGAATTTTTTTGCGAATTATATAACAATTGTTTCTTGAGAATTAACAAGGAAAGTCGTCGATTTTTGTCGAAAAGGTATGGAAGTATTCAAAAAAGTTATTTCACTGAAATCACTGTTTACAAACAGTACGATTGCCTACTTTAACTTTGTCTGTAAACACTGACGTTTTAAAAAGTGATCTTGCTCATACTCAGATTCATAATTTTAGTACCAAAATACGGTTCGTCACACCTTTTTCAAATACATACTTAGACTTTTTTTATTCATTATAAATTTATGAAATTATTATGACTTTGTAAAAATAGTAAATTTTAGAATTTTTTGAATCTTATAGCTGTTTAATAACGTTCTGGTGAATTTGTTTTTTCGTAAATATTAAAAATAATGTAAACCTTAAAAGGTACTGGATGTTCTTATCGAGCTTTTACCGAAGGTGAAGGAGAGTGTTCAGTTTCTTGGGATATTGGCATTGGAAGTCAACATGGTGGAACTGCAAATTTTCCATATCATGCTACTTGTCACGCTACAGATGCTTGTATTCAAGGACAATAGTTATATCTTGAAAATTTGTACCGTTAAAACTAAAATTTCAAAAGAGTAAGATTTAAAATGTATATACTATATTTAAAGAGTATATAGACAATAAAAAGAGTTTGAGATTATAAGAGTCAAAAAATTTTCAAAGCCATATGATTTAGATCCCATTCTTCATAATGGTGAAAAAATAATTTTATTGTATAGATATATTAAAGTTTGAATTTGTCATGCAATTTTGAAATTTTTTAATCCAGGTTTTTGAGGATAAAATGGCATTTTCAAAATTCACTCAATTCTGAATTCCAAAAGTTTATTTAGGCTGTTCAAAATCTCTTAATTATCTCTTATTTAAATCTTTCATTTCAATTTGTATTCATTTCACTATCGAACCCTGATAATGCCAATAGGCAAAATATCGACTCGAAATAAATATCTCAAAAAACAAATTATTCCGAAAAATTGCAAAATTGTTTTTTTAACTTACACAAAGGACTTGATGACTGCGTTCTAACAGCCACTTGTCTCTCGAAGGACGAAAATTTCGGTATTGGAGCTCATGGTACTTACTCGTGCTCGTGTCCTGCCGGAATAACTGGAGATGGTATGACAACTGGTACAGGATCAGTGTTCTAAGTTTACGAGAAAAAGACTCTAAATAAATATTATTTTTATTTTATGTTTGAAATCCATTAAATGTTAACAATAAAAATTTGGATATATCATATATGTGACATATCATACATATGTGACATATCACATCTAATGCCCACTTCCATTCAGATGAGTTTCATGCAAATTTAAGCACAATCTCATCTATTGGGATACTCTAAGTGGGAATAAGATATGAAATAAAAGCTTCGGATCGAGGCCCTCGATAGTTCCTGACTAATTAAAAGATTCAAACGGTGCGATATTTTTCAAAGATCATCTTTGCACCAATAGAAAACTTGAACTTAACTCCCGTAGTGTCTTTTGCACAATCCGTGGTGCAGTGGCCTTTAATCGCAATTTAGGACCCTTAATCATGAAAAAATAAAAATTATCAAAATGATTGATCGACTAATTGGATAATTGACGTTTGGTGCGTTTTTTTTCGAAAAATTTTTACTGTATTTACAGTACTTATTTTTTGCAAAAAAAATTTAAATCATCAAAAAAAGCCTTTGAGCGGGATCAGAAAAACATTCTAAGACTTTTTTCTTATTACAACATAGCCCCAAAATGATCACGTGACCGTATATTCAAGGAATAAGGTTGGTAAGAGTAGTACTGTTTTTTTCAAAAATTGCTTAAATCAATTTTGAAAGAAGTGAAGTGGTTCTTTAAAAGTTTTTAAGACATTTTTCACATTAAACCATAGTCCAAAAACAATCACGTGACGTTCAAATTAGGAAATAAGGTTTTTGGTTCAAGTAAACAAATAGTAATCAAATTACGTCGAAAAAATTTTTGGGTCAATTAACACCTAATTGAAGAGTTTTGAACATAATGATATTTTCCAAAAAGGTCAAGTGATCTCATTTTTCAAGAAATTAGGATTTATTTATGACACATTTCAAACCTTATTTTTGGATTATTTCGTCACGTATTTTATTCGGACTTTGGTGTAATGAGAAAAAAGTCTTAAAAACGTTTGAAGTTAATCAATAAATGTTTTTGACGTAATTTGAGTACTTTTTCAAATTACCGTATATGGTGTATCGTATATCAAATTACCTTCAATTTCAAGTTCATCTTAGAGACTTGTCAGTACCCTCAAAAGAATCGGAAGGGTCAACTTTTTGATAAAATTATTAGCAACTATGGGTCAATTATGTACTNATTTAAATCATCAAAAAAAGCCTTTGAGCGAGATCAAAAAAAAATTCTAAGACTTTTTTCCCATTACACCATAGCCCCAAAATGATCACGTGACCGTATATTTAAGGAATAAGGTTGATAAAAATAGTACTGTTTTTTTTCAAAAATTGCTTAAATCAATTTTTGAAAGAAGTGAAGTGGTTCCTTAGAAGTTTTTAAGACTTTTTTCCCGTTACACCAAAGTCCAAAAACGATCACGTGACCTTCAAATTAGGAAATAAGGTTTTGGTTCAAGTAAACAAATAGTGATCAAATTACGCCGAAAAATTTTTTGGGCCAATTAACACCTAATTCAAGAGTTTTGAACATAATAATATTCTCCAAAAACGTCACGTGATCTTATTTTTCGAGAAATAAGGATTAATTTATGACATATTCCAAACCTTATTTTTCGATTATTTCGTCACGTGATTTCATTCGGACTTTGGTGTAATGTGAGAAAAGTCTTGAAAACGTTTGAAGTTGACCCTGGAATTTTTTTGACGTTATTTGATTACTTTTTCAAATTACTGTACTATGTTTTTTTTTCAAAAAGTACTCAAATCACGTGGAAGACCCCTTGAAAGAATCGTCACGAATTTCTAAGACTTTTATTGCATTTTAAATTGGCCTCCGGTTTAAATAGAGCAGTTCTAGAAGTCCAAACTTCCGAAATAAGGATAACATAAGAATGCGTAGGCGACAGAAAGAAGAGAGAAATAAATCGTCCACAAAAATTTAAGATTCATTTTACTAGAGAATTTTGTTGAAAACATTTAATTTTTTTGCAGATTACATACCCAAATTGGTGNAAGTTCTCAAAAAAAACCGTACTTAATGATGTTTAAGTAGAAAATGATTAACCTCCATTAAGTAGTTACTGTATAATGAAGTGAAAATAGATTAAGTTAGAAAATTTTATTCTACCAATTTTTTTTAACTCATTTGATAAACTGTCATTGACAGTCTGTCAATCAGTTAGAAAATCAGGATATTTGAATTTTGTGTCAATTTAACACCAAATCCTAAAAATACCCCTAGATATGTTTTCTATCCATTAGTTCCAATATATAATTTACAAAAACTTTACGTTGTGAGTCACAACTTGTGACCAAAAACCGAATCTAAAATTAAATTGATGCAGCGCATCCTATTTAATTAAAAATATTTTTAAAGGTTGTTCGTCCGGTTTTATTCTAATTAAATATAGTAGTCCGGTGGTGTAGTGTATGGTGTCCGGGTGGTGCATTTATCGCTCTGTTAATCAAGTTGACAGTCCTCTCTCTCCCGCTTTTTTAATAAAATTGACGACTTCATTGCCGCTGGGAATGTCTTAAACTTTAAATACTTACAACAAACTGTATTTACTCAAATTCTAATCCGTAAGCGTTTTAGAGTTGTCTATGCGAAGGGATTTTGGTGTTCTTAGAAAATAAGCAAACAACACTAAAATTTTCATGCATTTTCATTGAGCGAAAAAAAATCGATGTTTTTTCAGAAAAATCTATACTATACCGCCTGAGTTTCAGGTGAACAAAAGTGATTCGTTGTACTTATTAAGTACTACTTAATTAAGTACTACTTATTAAGTACTACTTAATTCAATATAACCGCTTTCACAGCCCCATGAGGATTTATGTTGTAAATTGGAAAAGATGGAGAATTCAAACGGGATCTAATGATACTATTTTTTAAAAATAGGATTAATATTTATATTCTAGCCCACTGGCAATTTTAACAAATCACTTTTTCATTTTCTAAATGATTCTAGATGATGAAAATTTAATACTCTTTATTCCACACTATTTCTGCATGTTTTCTAAACTCTAGGTTCTGTATTTTTACAGACTGTTTTCCTGAACTATTTTTGATTATATTAATTAATTTAATTAATTAAGGCAACAATGACTAGCTTTGTATTTTTAAGATTACGATGCTTAGATAAACCTATTAAAAAAATCAAGTTTGGTAGCAACCAGCTGTTTTTATTGCATATTATCAATTTTCAATAAATTTGTATTTTGCAGATTCGACATTCAACTTCTATACGAAATGAGTAGCGTCAGTACCGATTGAGTAAAATGGCATTTAAAATTTAAATTGACGATTAGAGGGGTGGTCGTCGCAAAATGAGGCTCTAGAAACAAATTTCCCCAATTTTATTTTAATGCTTTTTATTATTAATATAGACGATTGCGAGTATAGGAGTAGTCTTTTTATCTCCATACATGGTCAGGAAAGCACTTTTTGACGGTTCCAAAAATATTTTGTTTGAAATAAGTTGAAATTTATCAATCTTTGGAAAATCAAAACACGATTTATAAAAAACTGGGAAATAAATTCGGACAAAACTCTCTATTCTAATCTGCACAGACTTTTTAGCTGCAGATTCATGTAGGTTTCGAATGTGTAGCTTCAAAATCCAGGGAGGAGATACATTTTTATTAAGACCCCTAAAATAGAGTCAAAATACTGTTATTGGTGATTCTGAAGCCAAATCCAAGAATTTTCCTAAATAGCTCTGAGAAGACCTGCTCACGCTTTGTCCGGTTAATTTAAGTTATGAATCATTGTTGTACCCTAAAAACTCAGGGAGGAGATACATTTTGAAAAAATAAATTTTTCAGTCTTGTAAGCACGTTTCTGATTGGACGAGCCATCCTTCTCCTTAAATTTGTTTTTAGGATGCAAGATTTTTGTTCAAATATATCAGAAAAAGGTGATATTTGGTCCAGCGATTTGTACTTTTGCGACAATTGGCCATTGAAAACCCCTTAAAATCCGACGACCACCCCCTTAAGGTAGGTGCTCATCAAATCAATCGTGAAAGTATGCTTATCAGATAGCATGTAAAATTTCATGTCGATTAAGACAAAAATATTCGTTGGAAACTGGCCAAAATAAATTTGCTTTTTGAGTTGTTTCGCCTACACACTTTTTGTCAAAAATGACCAGAAAAAAATTTCAAAATTTTTTTTGTAATTTATAGCCCATCGTTTTGTCAACACGATCCTTTTATTCAAAAAATAAATGATAAATATTCTTTTCCAAACCTAAGTCCATCTTAACTCTCAGTGTAACTTTATGGTCACGCGTGACTATGCGCCCTTTAATCGCAATTTAGGACCCTTTTATTTATAAATGTAGCATTTACAAAGTGATGAATCAACTATTTCAATAATTGACGTTTGTGCGTTTTTTTTGAAAATTTTTACTTTATTACAGTACTTATTTTTTGCAAAAAATTTTGGAATCATCAAAAAAACCTTTGAGCGGGATCGGAAAAAAATTCTAAGACTTTTTTTCCATCACACCATATTTCAAAAATGATCACGTGACCGGTCATTTAAGAAATAAGGTTGGCAAAAATAATACTGTTTTTTTTGAAAAATTACTTAAATCAGTTTTTGAAAAAACTAAGAAGGTTTTTTAAAAGTTTTTAAGACTTTTTTTACATTACAGCAAAGTCCAAAAACGATCACTTGACTTTCAAATTAAGAAATAAGGTTTTAGTTCAAGTACACAAATAGTACTCAAAATACGCCGAAAAAATTTCAGGGAAAATAAACACATGGTCTAAGAATTTTAAACATAACGGCATTTTCCAAAAACGACACGTGATCTTATTTTTTAAGAAATAAGAATTCATATAGCATATTTCAAACCTTATTTTGTAATTATTTCGTCAAGTGATTTTATTTGGACTATGCTGTAATGAGAAAAAAAGTCTTAAAAACGTTTGAAGTTTACCCTCAAATTTTTTTGACGTAATTTGAGTACTTTTTCAAATTACTGTATATCGGTACTATGTTTTTTCAAAAAGTACTCAAAATATTTGAAATTAGATTACAGATTCGTGTTCTACGCCTACAATTACACTAGAATGCATATCTTTCCACTTCTGGTAAGTTTCAGAGCTCCAGAAAGGGACGGATGTAAAAAATAAATTTGATGCGTCATCTCAAATTACTTATGAATAATAGTTGTTTTTATCTTCTTTTTTTTCTTTTTCCGAGAAAATTTTGATGAAAACATTAGATTGTTTTTAAACTGAGCAGAGGCAAAGTGTTAAAGGTTTAATACTACAAATTTCAAAATGTCAAATTAAGCCTTTATTTGTATCACTTATGCACTTAATTGTGTTAATCGTGGTCAACGACGAATTTTTTTATTTTTATATTAACATTTGATGCCTTTATATTTTTTTTTACAAATTTTTATCATAGGATTTTAGCAAATTATTTGAATTATATTATTAGCAAAAAACAAATATATGTTGATAATGAATCTTAGGTTATACGCTTGATTTAAACAGCGTGGTCACGCGTGACGACATGATTCTATGGGTCCAGAAATAGTCTGCAATTATGAGAGTTAAAAATGCTGACTATCTCTATAGCGCGTGTTCGAATCCCACTAATGTTGTCTTAGTGATCGTCTTGAGTATGATTATAGGCAAGGGTGCTTGATATTGGGACCGCCAAAGTTGATCGGTGTGTAATCACTTAAGCAATCACTGAGACAACATAAGTTGGATTCGAACACGCGCTATAGAGATAGTAAGCATTTTTAAGATGGACTTAGGTTGGGAATAGAATATGCCATTAAAGTGCGCTTCAAATAAAAAGTTGTTTTTTGATACTCAAATTTTTAATGGTCGTAATCATGTTTTTTGAAAAGGGTTTTGCAGATAAATCTCTCGGCACTGACCCTATAAATGAGTCAAAAAACATTTAAGAAATGCCGTACTTATCAGTTTTGGCCGATAAATGCTTAGTCATCTACATGTAGGCCAATTCCATGGAATTAAATTTGCCTACTTAAGGGGGTTCTGCATGTCAATTTGCATGCACAAATAAAGTTTATTTTTTGGATTAATTTAATAAAAAAATATCATGTATGGGTAAATCGGGTCTGACAAATTTATTATGACTTATAAAAAATCTTTATTCCGACGTTAAAGTCTATTTTTTGAGTTTCATCCAAAATTCGCGTATTAAAGAAATATTAATAAAAATATCATAAAAATGACAAAAATGAATTCTCTATGAAAAACTGATATGAAAAAGTATATTTAAAAGCGTGCATCCCCTTTATTGAAGGAAAATCGGCCTTTTATTATTTGTTATGTAATTAACACGGTACTTTTCATAATATAGCAGTGCGCGCAGGCATTTTTACGAATCACCTGAACGTAAACTCATTATCTCTTGCCCAACATATGGTCGGCTGTTATGTTTCCGTGTTATTTTGAAAGTTTCAACTTATTTGTATATTACCTGCTCGAGTTTTTAGCTGCTGGACAAAAATTGTGCATTTTTAAAATCGTTTTCGTAATACGCTTNACGAATTTGTTACTAATTTGAAAAACATTTTGGATTTATAAAAATTATGAAAAGTGTTTACAGAACAATATTTCTTTTTCATTATCACGTTTGATCATTTTAATCACAAGTCAAAGACTGTCAAAAAGTGGTTACAAATACCCAGCAATTTACATTCAGAACCCCCTTAAATCAGTTTTTGTGATTTCAACATTTTTAACTAATTCAGACGTGGGCCAAGTCACGTGGGTGCGAAAAAGCCCAGGAATTCATTCTGATCTTGAACATCCAAGTATTTTTTGCTGGAGCTGTAAAATCGCTATGTCCAAGGTATTGGACTGCCCTAACTTTTCATTCACTGGAAAAATTGCTTTATTACCATATTAAAATATAACGATCGGAGACACTGGCACACACTTAGCTGAGAAACTTTGGCGCTAAAGAGCCAAAACTCAGTAAATTTGGTTTTGGGCCATCTTTTGCTGAAAATTAAAAGAAATTTAATTTATAATTTTCTTATCTGAGAAATTTCTGAATAAGGGTTATTTAGAGAAAATCTGAAGAAATTTACTGCGGACAGCCTAACCATAAATTATGGTCCATAATGTTAATACCATTTCAACAGCATCATCATGGTTTTTCCCAAGGAAGGAAGAAAATAGCATGAGTGGTATTCTCCATGGTACAAGGTCAAGTATGCGAGTAAATCGATCAATTTCCGGTTTGGACTTGGGAAAAAACTGGAAAAACCTAGAAAAAATTTCGAGCTCCGATCATGAAACTGATAAAAAGCCTGGATTTCAATCTCAGGAAATTGATTCCTTTGAATCTTTTATGAAAAAACATCTATCGCACTATGGATACTACAGTAAATGTAAGTCTATCTTTTTTGTATCAAAATTTGGTACTAGTCCAAAAATCGATTTCTGCAAAATGGGCGATCACTTTTTTGATGGTTTGATCAATAATGATATAACATGACATTCCTTCTTTTTGGAGTTAAAAGCTAACAAACCCCGCTCGAATCACACAAAAGACCACAACTCTTTCTTTTGGTTTTTCAAAATTGCTTCATTTTTATAGAAGCTCAAATACAGAACTTAAATTTTGTTAAGTCTTATTTGACTCTTTTCAGTTTTTCTTTGGTAAAATATTACCAAAATGAGTATGTGGGTTAAATCGTACGTCAATTTTAAGTTGATTTTTGATCAATAAGAAACCTGGATTTAAAAAAAAAAAATTTTTGATCAAAATTTTTTTTCTAAAAATCATGACTTCATTTTGTCATTTTCAAGATTATGAATTGATAATTTCAGACAAATTGTATTATACGTATTATACGTTATAAAATAAGTTAAATAATGTAATCATCACAATTTTAAGTAATCCCTGAATGAGTTGAGAAATAAAAAAGTTCTTTTTGAAAAGTATTCTTGATAGGTGTGAAAATATATTAATGTGGGCAAAACCAATTTTTAAACTGTGCACTAGTAAACAGTGCACTGCACAAAAACCAAAATAGTGTAAACAGGGGTGTTAGTTATGATCAATATTATTTGATAATTATTTATCACAGCAAAACATTTTTAAAATATCTAAATTTCCAAAAAAAAATTTTACAATTTGTTTTTCATGAATTGGGGAAACTAAAAGTAAATAACTTTTTATATAAAATACGATATTTTGTGATAATATTTTATTAGATCAGAACATTAATTAGAACCTAGATCTTTCCTTTAGTTTCGAGAGAAAAACCATGACTCATTCCTGTATCTTCCACGGCGTGACATCCATGCCCGCTTTTTGTATAAGAGACGCTTTTGCGGTTTCTCAATACTTAGCTGTATAATCAGGGATCGGCAAACTGAAAAATTTTGCTGGGGCCCAGATGCCCAGCTTTTGCCGATCCCTGTGTATAATGAGTAGATTGAATCTACTAGATTCTCAGTAGAAACCGGGAAATAGGAAGAATGACTAATTTCTGACGTTCATGAAGTTTATATTATGTAATTTTTCTCATTGTTTCCGTTGTATAAAGGTTTAAAACACTTTATGCTGTTTGTTTCAATGTTTATTCGGCGGCCTGAAGTGTTCGAGTTAAAAGGTCTTATAGAACGGCTGAATAGAACAAGATAGCTGAATGACAAATTTCAGGAGTCGGCAAATTCTTTTGAAACAGAGAAAAAAGTCTATTAATTTCTGAGGATTGGCGTCAATACAATTCAATAAGTTTTTAAGAGGTCAGTTTAAAATTTGAACAGCCTTGAAGACAGGAAGTTTTACTTTCACTTCTAAACTTGAATTGATACTTTTGTAATTAAGATCGCAGTTTCGATTATATACAGTTTAAAATTATGGATTTTCACGATTTTTTTCGAGTCCGAGAGTTAATACAAGCCACGATTTTGCGGGAGCTATCGGTTTATGTCGAAAAACCGAAAAGTGAAGATACAGGTCGGTTCATAATGGTTGATTTAAATGATGAAGGCCTAAATTTTGGGGTGTGCTTTAAGTGACCAAAATTTTGGTCACTTAAATCAAAATGAATTATATTGAATTGAGAGCTTGTGATTGGTTGCATTATTTCAATAATTTTGGTCACTTAAAGAGTAATACCCATAATGGTGGTTCCTAGATTTTCTGCAGTTGTTTCGTCATAAAAATGCACCGAATCAATTGTTTATGTTTTGAACTCATAAAACGACCAAAATGACAACAAAAATTTTTTCGAAAATTTTGCGTTTTTTTGATTTTTTCTAAGTATTTTTCTCGAAATTATGTTAAAAAATAACGTTTGTGTCAATTTGAGCCTACTTTCTTTTGAGCCTACTTTCGAAAAAATCAAAGCACATTTTTTTTCGAAAATTTTTTCACGTGTCCTTGAAAAATTCATATTTTGAGTTTGAGATCGAAATTAAACAAAAACGCTCGTATGAAGTTTTGTTTGTTTTGAGCCAACTTTTGCAAAAATTTGAGCAAATTT
>SCLH01000253.1:472110-487910 GCA_004367855.1 Oikopleura vanhoeffeni | reverse complement strand
CGCCTGCATTTTTGTTCATAATTGTTATGTAAAATCTGTTTCACGTTTATCCATGCTTCGATATTATCAGTTCTCTCCGATGTAGATTATAACCGTAATGAATGGCATACAATATGTCGCGCATTTGAATTTCCTTGTATATGCACATAAGTACAGATAGATTTTGGTTCGTTGACAGATATTATCTTGTTCGCATACCTGGACAAAAATTTTCCATTTTCTTCAAGATTTAACATCGCAGCTCAATCGAGTAATGAACTACACAACGATTGAGTTCATAATAGTTTGATATAGAATTATGTTCATTTTAAGGTTTAATAATACCTTTTTTTTTTTTTTAAAATCAATGCTCCCTAGTGTCAAATTTAGAAATATGAATGAGTCGCGCTGTTACAACCTTTGAGAACTCAAATTCCTTCAGCTGAGTTAACCACACCGCGAAAGTTTATTGAACTTTTCGCCGCACGCCGCGAGGGCCCATGCATCGCGAGCGCCAAGTGCCGTGGTTTTGGTCTGCATCCCGATCGTACTGGCCAATGTCCTTAAGAAGTTTGGTACTATGTTCGTTGAAAAATAAATCATTCTGGAATCAACGGTTCCATCGAAAATGTGTAAAAAAGAGCCCAATTTGCGCCTTTGATGCTGGATGCTTTAATGTTTCCACCTTAAATAAAAGCTTCCATTACACAATTTTCTGGACAAATTGGTAGTTTTTCATAACTATCGGTAATAAATTAACATATTCGGCTGAATGAGTACAGCCTTTTATATGGATTTGTCTAGGCTGCAGAGACAGGTTTTAGATTTGTAATCAGGATCCATAGCCCGACAACTATATACACAGAGTTGTATTCGTATTATAACAATTTTATTTATAAAATCCATCTCAGCCTAAAAATTCTTGAGATTACTCACGGTAGCGGACCCTTAACGGGAGTACCCCAGCGAGTTATGTTGGCCTCAAGAACATAGTAGAAGGCTAATTTTATTGCTCAGTCTCATTTTGTATCGGTGTTCAATCCTAGACAAAAATTATAAAAAAAAAATTTGATGTAATAAAAAATTCCAAAATTCCGTATGTTTTCAAGTTATAAATTTTCTCTATTGTCTGTAACTTTCAAGGTTTTCCCCGTGACCGCTAACTTTTCGTTACATTATTCATCTTAATTTAATCTTGAGAAAAAAAAAATTTAAGTTTCGAAAATTAAAGAAATTTCAAATGAGTTTTGCTTAGATCCTGAAAACCACGTACCCCAGCCGTGGCATTTATCTGCAGCTAGACCATATATGGTAGAATAAATTTGCCTGCATTCAAAAATTTTTTACCGGTTTGCCTACAAAAAATTAAAAAAAATTCTTGAATGTCTTGGACTGGAAAAAAAACTCATAAAATTTTGCAAAAGTTTGTTTTTTTTCTAAGATTTTTTCAAATAAATTGATGAATACTCGTGATTTAGACAATCGGATTGACTAATTTGTTGCCCCACTTTTAATTTTAATGAAATACTTATAAAATGAAAAAATTGGTAATTTTTCCAGAATCATAATTTGCAAAACCTAAGAAAAAAACACATTTGTGCCAAATTTGAAATGACCCAAACTTTGACTGCGCATAAAACCATAACTATGAAAGAATAGCGAAATATGCGAGGCGCATTAAAAATCATGGAACTCGCAATTTTTAGAAAGTGTTTTTTTCCGCGAAAAATATTGCTAACTGTGCTCCAAATGAAGATCTGACTAGCGTTCAGGGTTACCAAAAACAGCCATTTTGAGGACTGTATCAGTGATTGTAGGCAAATATAAACGAAAAAAATATAATCTGAGCGATAACTTTTTTAACTAACAAATTTAGGTGATCTCACAAAAAATCAGAAAAATATGTTAATACATCGCTAAATGAAATTGACAGCATAAAAGCCGAAAAATGACTTTTCTGTGACCGGTAAAACTACCGGTACGATCATACAAAAACTTTTTGTTGACTTTTCGTAAAATTTCAGACAAATATCTCCTGGGTCTCAGAACAGAAACTCAAGCACTTTATTTCAAGCTCAGAAACAAACGTTTGAAAATCAACTAAATGGGTGAGGTACTCCCTTAAAAAACCTTACACAGTCCATTTTAAATTAAAAATTGTTTTGTTTGAAAAAATATATTTTGTGAAAATATTTTTTCTAGAAAATTCTATGTTGGCGTTTCGGTATCGATAAATTGGACATACGAGAAATTGAATCTTCGTGGATCTTTCTAAACCCTTACCAACTCGTATTAAATTGTAATAGTTTTCTATGCGAAAAAAAAGTCTGTAGTCAACATTTGTTCTAGGAATTATATTTTTGGCGCGTCTACGAGAAATATATTTTGGTGGATATCCTTCGAACTAACTTGTATTTAAACTTAATTTTAAAAGTTTTCTAATGCGAAAAATTTTCGTACTTAAGGGTATGGCTGTTTCCCTCTTTTTCTTGCAAGTATTATGTCCCTAAAAATGCACCAAATCAATCGTTTATGTTTAAAAGCACAACAACAACCCAAATAAGAACAAAAACATTTTCGAAATTTTTGAGTTTTTTTCGATTTTTTTCGTGCAGGTTTTTTTTTCCAAAACTTAGTACCAAAATAACGTATGTTTCACATTTGACCATCTAAAACTTCAAAAATTTCGGCTTGACGTTAAGCCAACTTTTCTTCAGTGTTTCCCAACTTTTTTTGAGCCTACTTTCGAAAAAAATCGAAGCACCAATTTTTTTTTGGGAAATTTTTTCACGTGACTTGAAAAAATTCATATTTTTTGTTGGAGCTCGAAATTTGACAAAAAGCCCTACAAAAAGTTTGCTGTGTTGTTAAGAGCTAGCTGTTTGCAAAAATTTGAGTAAAATTTTGAAATTCTAACCAGAGGAATAGATTTTCCGAGCAAAAAGTCCAAAAACCGTATTTACGACCGTTTTTTTACGTATGCTAGAATAAATTATAGCACTTATCAACAAAAAAGCGCTCCTACAAAGTTTTTGTATACTATTATGCTGGGGAGGAATACGATTTTCCGTTTTGGCTGAGGTGGCTCTTGTGCCGGCTTGTGTGAAGGAGTGTGGTCATGACAAAAAAAGTTTTGGCATTTTTCTTTCGCAAATTGAAGGCTAGTTCTACCAAACTGGCTAATCTGAATTATATCCTGCGGACCCTGTTGGCTAATATTCATCGAGAAAATGTCAAATTAGAACCACGATACTGAGCGTGTCCACCAATCGATTTTTCGGCCAAATCGACCAATCGGGCTTCATTTTTCAGATGTCATGGTTTGTGGAAATTTATTGCGCATTTTTGGTGTGAATAATTTTTTCAAAAATCCGCATTTTTTCCAAAGAAAAATGAATAATTTATTACAAAAAAATTGTATTTATGCACAAAAAAGGGGGTTTTCTCATCCGCCATTCGATTGCGAGAACGAACGAGAGGAATATTAATTTTTTCCTAAAAGCTTAGCAACTAGTTCTGTGAAATGAGACATTCAAAACCTTTGCTAGGCTTTGCTGACTCGAGAAAAAAATTTTGAAGTTTCGGATATTTCGTTTTTTTAAACACGAGTATATTCGAAAATTTATAATCAAAAATAAAAAAATCAAAAAAAATAATCAAAAAAAAAAACCTCAAGAAAGTTTCAGATAATCCACCCATTATCATGTAAGTGCCAATTCACATGGTAGGACCTACCCATACTTTAAACATTTATCTAGAAAATATTATTTTGGCGTTTACACGGGAAAATTAACTTGGCGATCACTAAAAAGATATCTTTGGCGTTCTACGGAAAACATTATTTTTTGGCCGTTCTTAACGAAATCCTGCACTTTCAGCAAGTCTGCTTTTTTTTGGCGTTTTACGACAAAAACCATTAAAACGCATTATTTCAAATTTTGGCATTTTACTGGCAAACCCGTACCCAGCGACTTATTTTTTCTAGTTTTAAACTTTCAAAAATTCATATTTTTTTCTCTGTTATTGTAGGAACTATCTAGCTTATCAAGATACTAGGCATCAACGAGCAAAAGTGGTACCGAAAAAGGTCTATTAACTTTGAAAATTTTTGGACACAGGTAGGTTTTGGCGCTTAAAAATTTTGGTCGAAAAATTTATCGACTCCGACGATTTGGGTGGCTGTGTTTTAAATGGTCAAAAATCGATTTTTTTGTTTTCCCGCTCGGAGGCCTATAAATAGCTGCAACGTTAATCTTCGTAAGCAGAATTATAAGTTAACTAAGCAAAATCTGCATAGTCAGGTCAACGGGTTAGGGTACGGTTTATTAAGACAAAAAATTGCCGTAATTTAAATTACAATTGATATTGCAAATTACAATTAACCTCCTCACCACCCAGGACGAGAACTTCGCCTCGCCCAAAAACCTATCTGAAGGCACTACTTTGAGCGCTTACCACGGGAAAAACTGAAGATATCAATTTATTATTTTCAACCGATGAGATCAAGGATAGAATTAAATTAATAACACATAACAAATTTTTAATTTCGAAGTCTGGAACTCGATTAACTGCGAGAGAAAGAGAGGTCACTCACCCTTGTAATTTCTAGAAAACCATACATTTTTTACAATGACAAGTAAGTAGGGTTGCGAACGGGAGAACCATCGGCAAACTAAAAGTTTTCGGGGTGTTCTTTGACCTCACACAGGTTATCGTACCAAATAAATGACCAAATGGATTAAAAAAAATTTGGGCCCCCAGTGGTCAGAAAATTACTCTAGAAAACCCTTTCTGTCTTCAAACGCATAAATATATTGATTTTTTTAAATTAAAACGCAAGAGCGTCGACCCAACAAAAATTTGGTTTAGAGTAGAGTGAAGTTTTTCGAATAATTTGAAAAAAAATTTTGGTCAGTTTAAAGAAGAAAATTTTAGTATCGAAAATGCGTAGGGGAAAAAGTGTTCTGATGGAAAATTTCGCTCAATGGAAATCTCAACGTGGATTTTTGTCTCTTGCTACTTCGAAATAGCTCATTTCTTATGATAAAAAAATAATAAAATCTGCGTCGAGGGTTGCGCAAATGAAAAATCGGGCAATTTAAAACATAAAGCACTTATCTCACGAAATCTCAGTGACAAAAATTTTTTTCGACAGATTATTTAGTTTTCGGAATTCTAACATTAAATTTTATTTAGTTTTATATAATTCAATGCGTTTAAAGGTTCAAAATTTTCCCCCGTCCGAAACCCACATATTAAGTTACAAACTTACGAGTGAAACTCTAGTTATTTATACGGTCTAAGATTTGAAATATGATATCTCGATCGCTTACAAAACAATTATTCATATCGCCGCACGTCAAAATATATGCAGCAAAATGGTGAAAATATTGATATCAGCTTGAATAATCAAAATCAGTACCACCTTATGTTCTACACTGATTGATTTGTTTTCGGCTCTATTTGAGTTAAGGTCAAAGAACACCCACGAAAACTTTTAGTTTGGCCCATGGTTCTCCCGGTTCGAACCCTACTTATATGTCATTGTAAAAAATGTATGGTTTTCCTAGAAATACAAGGTGAGTGAACCTCTCTTTTCTCTCGCAGTTATCGAGTTCACAGACTTCGAAATTTAAAATTGTTATGTGTTATTAATTTAATTCTATCCTTGATCTCAATCGGTGAAAAATAAATAAATTGATATCTTCAGTTTTCCCGTGGTAAGCGCTCAAAGTAGTGCCTTCAGATAGGCTTTTGGGTGCGAGGCGAAGTTCTCGTTNCTGGGTGTGAGGAGGTTAAATTGTAATTTGCAATATTAAATGTAATTTAAAATTACGCAATTTTTTGTATTAATTAAACCGCTACCTTAACCCGTTGACCCTGACTATGCAGATTTTGCTTTAGTTAGACTTATTAATTCTGCCTTACGAAGATTAATTGCAGCTATTTATAGGCCTCCCGAGCGGAAAAACAAAAAAAATCGATTTTTGACCATTTAAAACAACGCCACCAAATCGTCGGAGTCGATAAATTTTTCGACCAAAATTTTAAGCGCCAAAAACTACCCTGTGTTCAAAATTTTCAAATTAATAGGACCTTTTATCGGGTACCCATTATTTGCTCGGGATGCCTAGATATTTGATAAGCCTAAGAATAGCTTCCTCACATAAACAGAGAAAAAAATATGAATTTTTGAAAGTTTAAACTAGAAAAAAATTAAGTCGCTGGGTACGGGTTGCCAGTAAAATGCCAAAATTTGTAAATAATGCGTTTTACTGGTTTTTTTGTAAAACGCCAAAAAAAAGAGAACTGCTGAAAGTGAGGATTTCGTAGAACGCCAAAAATATAATTTTTCGTAGAACGCCAAAGATATCATTTTTAAGTAGATCGCCAAAGTTAAATTTTCCTGTAAAACGCCAAAATAAATATTTTCTAGATAAAATGTTAAGGGTATGGTTAGCGTGTCCACCATTAATTTGGACTTACAGAAATAATGGGTGGATTATTCTGAAACTTCTTGAAGGTTTTTTTTTTTGATTATTTTTTTGATTTTTTTTTGATTATAAATTTTCGAAATACTCTGTTAAAAAAACGAAATACCGCCCAGAGAGAGATTTCTTAATAAAAACGTTTTATTGGTTTCGAAATCACTAGAACTATCGCTTAAAGTTCGACCATTTAATATTAAACTGGCAGCAGTTTTTGTGAGAAAAAAGCGCGCTAATTCACGCGTGCACCGCCGGGTGATTAATAATGCGGTGAATCCACATAGCGAGGGATCGCTCTCTTCACTCGAGAGATGTCGTGAGTAATGGTGCGTGATTTTCCATCGTAATTTTCTGGAGTCAGGTTCTAAGCAGAAGTGAAAGCAAGTAGGAAAATTGGGATGGGGGTAGAAAATTCCCAAGTTGTTTATTTTCTGAATTATAAGTCAAATTATTAACTGAGAACATATCTGGTAACAAAAAGAAGTTTTTTTTCAAAAAACGTTAAAACGTCCGAATTTCAAACTCTGAATCCAGGTTTGTAGGCAATTTTCACAGTTAACTTTAACGAAATATGAGCAAAAGATCCAAAAACGATCAAAATTAAAGTGATGGCGAAATGTAATTAAAACTTAAAAGATCTAAGGGGTGGTGGTCCCTCGACATGTACAGCTATTCTCAAGATCGAGTATGAGAGCATCGCTAGCGCACGCGCAGAGATCCTCACAGAGATGCTATGACAGAGGGAAGACCACACACATTGAACCAAAAAAAGCATGACGAAAAATATTTTTTGCCCTTACACTCTCGGGATCAGATGTCTGTAACACGGCACACTTTCATATTCAAAACCTAGTCTCGGCCATGGTTTTTTAATTAGAATAGCTTTGATATTCACGCATCGAACGACATAGAAACTTAGTAAACTTAAAGATCTAGCAATTGAGTTTTCTGATATTCCGTCACATCATTTCAGAAGCCCTGAAAACCGCCGATTCTTGACCAACGTTTCGTCTTGAAACCTATTCTCCCCTGGTTTCAATTTTTGCATTTTTAATTTTTGTAAAAGTTAAGTAAATAAAAACAAACAAAGTTGTAGGAATGGAATTCTTTGATTACAGTGCGTAAAAACTCTAGAAATTTGGCAACTATAGTAGAACCGAAAAGTGATTTTTTTGTCGGATATGAAATTTAAAGTGGCGGCTCGAAAGTTGAAGCTCCTTCTTTCACCTGTCTTCAAAACTGTCATTATAGTTCATAGTTTTAAATAAATTAAAACGTTAATCGACTTTCGTAGATAAAAATGAACATAGAGGAAAAATTTGAAACATCCCAAAATTCGAAACATTTTTTTGTTTTTTCGGTGATTGCTTTTTAAATGAAATTATACAATCGATTGGTGCATTTTATTGACATAATAACTCCAGAAAATGTAGGAACAACCCCCTAAAAAAAACTTATGATATTATCTCAAACGAGAACTCTCCGTGGAAACCCAGTTACTGAAGATTTTTTTCCAAATCTAGAGTTTTTTTACAAATCTGTCAGAAATAACATGTGATCATGAGGTTCAAAATAAGTGTAAATGGCTCCATTAAACAAGTTAACTAACCAGTGTATGTGAAGGGATCATGGCTAAGATAAATTTCAATCATTTTTCGTGTGGAAAGTTCATTTAAATGTCAGACAGTATTGTGTTCTCCCATTTGCAAACGGCTGTGCACTTCTATAAACCTATATTCACCATGCTTGTGCCCATCCCTTAATTTGGATCTCAATCTTTTGGAGTAAAACAGGGGTTTAGCCCATACTTAAAGTGATAGAAGGCTTTGAAAGATCGTAATGTAAATCCGATAAGTTTTATTTGGTTTCAATTTTTATTCGAAGTAAAACCATTGATATGTGCTTAAATTGCGTATGCATTTTGTTAAAAAATATTTAGAATTTTTCTGTGGTTATTTTAAAAAACTGTTCAGTACCGCCAAATCTATCGGTAATAAATCGGTTCTTAGATCAAGTTCTATCTCCGTCGGTCAACCCTCATTGCCCTAATAAATCCAGATTCGAATCTGGATGAATAATCAGCGAATCTGCTGGGTCGCATAAGGTGGGCTCGTTTTCCCTTCAGCCTGGACCGTAAAATATGAATCTCTCCAGGTCATTAAAAAAACAACAGTGTCCTATAAAACAAAGTTGACAAACTCGAGTACTGTCATGTTGTCTATAACAATTTTGTCTGCCATTCTTCTCCATCGTAATACCACGTTCTTATAGACAATAAATCGCTCCAAAAGCATAAGCGCGAGATAGAGCCAAAAATCAATTATCAATACGAACTAAACAATGGTACTCGCAAATTAAAAATAGTATTTTGGAAACTGGCCGTTTTGTCCTTATAGACAAAAGCTAATGATCCTCTTATTTTGAAAAAGAAACAAACATCTGATTTCACTGTAAGTGTACACAATTGAAGGTGACCCTAGTCCACAACGAGTCCAAAATTTACCTGAATGTGATCGAGGTTCAGCATCAGTTCATCGCCACAGGTTCTGTATAATGGTTCTGGACCGACGGTGGGCGGCACGGATAACGTATCAGGTGGTGGTACAGCAACTTGGATATGCGAGGCCATCTAAAAAAATCATTAATGAAAAAGCATGTCTGCATTCATTTTTAAAATAAGTTTGCCATAGGATTGTTAACATCCAAAAACGACTACGTTAATCACTTTGTAGTATGATTTTTTAGCTGTACAAATATCTTTTCACAAATTTGTAGAGATATGAAAATTACGATAGTTTCAGAGTAGGATAAGTTTTCTTGTAGTTAGAATTTCGGAGAATTCAAATGCCGCAATCAAAATTTCGCGTGTGAAAGAAGCATGGCAATACAGTTGATGCGTATGTTAACCTCTGTACCCAGGGGTTGCCAGTAAAACGCCAAAATCGTAAAACGCCAAAATTTGAAAAATGCAAGGCGTTTTTACTGGTTTTTTCGTAAAACGTCAAAGAATGCGTTTTTACGAAAAATAGTAAAGAACGCCAAAAAACTTATTTTTTTCCGCTAAAACGCCAAAGAATTCAAATTTTGTGAGAAGAATATCGTCAAAACGCCAAAATTTTATTTATCTAGAACTTATATTTTGAATGCAAATAACTTTATTCGGAAAACCATAAATGCACAAGAACGGTATATACTACTTAAAATTTCAAATGAGAAATGTTTGGAATTTGATAAATAAACGTGCAAAATATACAAATGGTATTTTCTGGATAAAATAGTGCAAAAAACGTGGACGAATTATAATGTAGTTAAGTGAAAAACACATACGGTACTTACAGCTGTGAGTATCTTCACTAGAATAGCGAACACCCACTCGTTTTTGGAGATCTTCACTAAAAATTTTATTTCCTGCCTGACTATTCCAAATTCGCTTAAATTTTGAAAAAGCTAAGTGCTTGAACAAACATAACTTCTGACTAGCCTCTTTTTCCTCAATTCGACCTCTAACACAAAATATACAATTTTGTTTTTAATTTTGGTTATTTGAGTTTAAAACATTAACATTCTGATTTGCGTGCATTTATGACATAATTAATGCATGAAAAGTGTAGGAACCTGCCAACCTTTAATTTAAACATACTCAGTTCCTTCAAAAACTTTTTTCTTCCAATTTTTGAGTTTTTGAAAAATTTCCTGTCATTTTTGTTGGGGCCAGTTACTGTCAGCGAGGTTTCATTGACCATAACGAAATTTACCATGTATTTCAGATTCACGATTTCCGTCAAAATTTGAGAATTTCTTAGTTCTTCAGAAAAATAACAGTATTACTGCTTTTTCGAAATTTTCAACCAATTAAGGAAATGCTAATTATAAAGAAAACTTGATTATCAAAGATATGAGAGAAAGTCATTCTTGATGCATTTTAGTCTACTAATAACTGAGAAAACGGGGATCCGCTTTCAGGAACCAAAATTAAAAAAAAATGATTATTATGAAGTCAATGAGAATTATCTGTATTTTTGTCTTTTCGGTATGTAGATTTGAGATATCGAAAATATAACTTTTTTAAAATTTAAACGAAGGAGTTTAAACGACTTCTACAGAAGGGTAGAGTTTTGCTTTAGGGGACAACCTCGGACAGCCTTGTGACATATTTTAACTTGCGGACTTGAAAATCGCTATGCAGTTTTCAACTGGCATTTCATTTATGTGTTTTAAATTACATTTCAACCAACTACATTATAGTAAGAGAAGTCCTCGGAATTTCCTGGAGAATTATTGGTCCTCATAAAAACTGTCGATTAATTTTGATAATGTAAAAAAAAAACGTTCATTATTTCTCGATTCAAACCGAGATTTTTGAACGAAATTCGGCGCTTTTTTGAAACCGCTGGATGGCTACTTTTGAGGGAAGTATTCAGATTTAGCAATTTATTTGCCGTTCGACGATTCTTTACGCGTAACGTAATAATGAACGTGTTAATCTTTAAAAATAAAGCATTCAAATCGGAAGATTTTGATACTTTCAAGACAAAATGTATTCAAATCGTTGAAACTCCGGCAATATTATATTAATTGAAAGATATGTCCCCTTAAAAATTCAAAATTGTTTCAGGTTCAAAATAACTTGATTGTGCACAAAAGGTTATCTGTAAACGTATAAGTATGTAAAAAGCTCCGTGAATGGACGGCGCCTCTATTAGACACCTGGCTATGCAAAACTTAAAATAGTTGGCATTTTTGACTTTAGGAACTAATACTTAAGCTTGGATTTTTGATATAAAATGCCGAAAGTTCGAGTCGTGTGGATAAATGAGATAATTTTTCAGAACACAGAAAGTTGTTTTGTTAACTATATTTCCTATTCATATGTGTTTAGTAGCTTTTATTTAAAAAACATTGAAACTTGGCAACATTAGCGCGTTAACCGAAATCACCGGTAACAATTTTTAATGGCGATTCCCAGAGAAATTCATCTCTTAGGGTGTGAGTGACGATAATTGACGAGTTAATAGAAAACTTTTGAGTGACCCTATTTGTACGAGAAATGCGCGTGTGGTTAATTTAGTTCTAAGGATTGAGGCTCGGGGAAAGGAAATAAATGGAACTGTCCATCATCGCTAGAGTTCGGACCGCGGAGAACATGGGCCAAACTTAAAGTTTCGGTGCAGTGTTCTTTAACCCTCACACGGGTGCATAAACGGGTGCATAACGACATGCACTTAGACCCAAGCCTCTACTTCGATAGCCAGACAAATCGGGTCACCAAGTCAACTGGAACTCTAAATCAGAAAAATGTCACAATCTTGATTTTCTCATAAATCTTTGTCATTAAATATCATCGTTTTAAAAATGAACATTTTTTCACAATATTAAAAATCCAAAGTTAAGGTGCGTAGCGGGTCGTAAAAAGTGATCCTTGTTCTCACTACTTCATCAAATACAAAACTGCTGTCGAAACTTGAGAACCGCCATTTTGGCAGATGCTATCTTAATTTGACCAGCTTAATCTTGGATCTTTTAATTTGAAATTGAAATGAAAAAACTTGATTCACCATTGAACCTAATTAATGAGTTCAGCTTTGAATGCGCAAATATTTTCTCTACTGTAAAACCAATTTAAATTTATGTTTCCAAAAATATATACTTTTTGTCCAAAAGTTAACAACAACAAATAATTAATAAAATTTGGAAGTGGAGTATCATCGAAGAATATGACATCGTCAAAGTCAGAAAATGAATTTCGCTGATTTTTGTTCATAAATTGTATGTAAAATCTGTTTCACGGTTACACAGGCTCGATATTATCAGTCATCTCCGATTAGAGATTTAACCGTAATGAATGCATACAAATGTCGCGCTTTGCAATTTCCTTGTATATGCACATAAGTACAAGATAGAGTTTTGGTTGTTGACAGATTAACTTTATCTGTCGATACTAGGACAAAATTTATCCATTTCTTGCAGAGCCATTTAACATCAGCAGCTAAACGAGAATAACTACACATGAGTCAAATAGTTGAGTTAGTAAGTTGTCGATTAGTTAAATACTATGGTTATTTTTTTTTATACCTTTTTTAAAACTCAATGCTCCCTAGTGTCAAATTTAGAAAATCATAATGAGTCGCGCTTGTTACAACGCTTTGAAACTCAAATGGATCCTTCAGCTGAAAGCTTAACCCCACGCGAAAGTTTATTGAACTTTTCGCCGCACGCCCGCGAGGGCCCAGGCATCGCGAGCGCAAGTGCCGGTGGTTTTGGTCTGGCACCCGATATCGTACTGGCCAAATGTCCTTAAGAGTTGGTACTATGTTCGTTGAAAAATAAATCATTGCTGAATCACGGTTTCCACGAAAATGTGTATAAAAAAGAGCGCCAATTTTGCGCCCTTTGCATGCTGGATCTTAATGTTTCCACTTAAATAAAAGCTTCCTTTACACAATTCTTGGACAAAATGTAGTTTTTCATAACTATTCGAGTATAAATTAACATATTAGCTGAATGAAGTCAGCTTTTTTTGGATTTGTCTTAGGTGAGAGACAGGTTTAGATTTGTAACAGATCCCCTAGCCCACGAAACATATATCAAGAGTGTGTACTTCGTATTATAACAATTTTTATTTATAAAATTCCATCTCAGCCTAATTCAATTCTGAGATTACTCAGCGTAGCGGACCCTTATACCCGGGAGTACCCACTAGCGAGTTATGTTCGGCCTCAAGAACATGTAGAAGGCTCAATTTTCATTCTCAGTCTCATTTTGTTATCGGTTTCAATCCTGAAAAAATTATAAAAAAAAATTTGATGTAAATAAAAATTCCAAAATTTCCGTATGTTTTCTAAGTAAAAAATTTTCTCTATTGTCTGAACTTTCAAGTTTTAACCCCGTGACCGCTAACTTTTCGTTACATTAGTGTCACTCTTAATTAATCTTGAAAAAAAAAATTAAGTTTTCGAAAATAAAGAAATTTCAAATGAGTTTGCTTAGATCCTGAAAATCACGACTTACCCCAGCCGTGGATTTTATCTCGCACTAACCATATATGGTAGAATAATAATTGCTGCATTCAAAAACTTTTTTAACCGGTTGCCTTACAAAAAATTAAAAAATTTTGAATTTTGACTGAAAAAAAAACTCATAAAATTTTGCAAAAGTTTGTTTTTTTTTCTAAGATTTTTTTCAAATAATTGGACTGAATCTCAGTGATTTAGAACAATCGGATCTGACTAATTTTGTGCCACTTTCTAATTTTTAATGAAATACCTTATAAAATAAAAATTATTGTATTTTTTCCAAACATATTTGCAAACCTAAGAAAAAAACACATTTGGCCAAATTTTGAAATGACCCAAACTTGAACTAGCGCATAAAACCAAAACTATGGAAAGATAGCGAATATGCGAGGCGCATACAAATCATGGGAACTCGCAATTTTTAGAAAGTGTTTTTTTTTCCGCGAAAAATTTGCTAACTGTGCTCCAAATGAAGATCTGACTAGCGTTCAGGGTTACCAAAAAACAGCCATTTTGAGGAACTTGATCAGTGATGTAGGCAAATTAAACGAAAAAAATATAATCTGAGCGGCATAACTTTTTTTAACTAACAAATTTAGGTACTCACAAAAAATCAGAAAAATATGTTAATACATCGCCAAATGAAATTGAACAGATAAAAGCGAAAAATGATTTTGTGACCGGTTAAATACCGGTACGATCATACAAAAACTTTTTGTTGACTTTTCGTAAAATTCAGACAAATATCTCCTGGGTCTCAGAACATGAAACTCAAGCAACTTTATTTCAAGCCTCAGAACAAAGTTTGAACATCAACTAAATGGGTGAGGTCTCCCTTAAAAAACCTTACTCACAGTCCATTTTAAATTAAAAATTGTTTTGTTGCAGAAAAAATATTTTGTGATAAATATTTTTCTAGAAAAATTCTATGTTGGCGTTCGTATCGATAAATTTGGACGTACGAGGAAATTTGAATCTTGGTGGATCTTTCTAAACCCTTACCAACGTCGATATAAATGTGTAATAGTTTTCTATGCGAAAAAAAGCTTGTATCAACATATTGTTCTAGGAAATTATATTTTTGGGCGTCTACGAGAATATATTTTGGTGGATTCCTTCAAACTAACTTGTATTTAAACTTAATTTTAAAAGTTTCTATGGCGAAAAATTTTCGTACTTAAGGGTATGGTGTTTCCCTCTTTTGTCTGCAAGTATATGTCACCTAAAACATGCACCAAATCAATCGTTATGTATTAAAAAAGCACCAAAACAACCCAAATAAGAACAAAAAATTTTCGAAATTTTGAGTTTTTTTCGATTTTTTTCGTGAGGTATTTTTTTTCAAAACTTAATACCAAAATAACGTATGTTTCCATTCTGACCATCTAAAACTTCAAAAATTTCGGCTTGACGTTAAGCCAACTTTTCTTCCAGCTGTTTCCCAAGCTTTTTTTTGAGCCTACTTTCGAAAAAAATCGAAGCACCATTTTTTTTTGCGGAAATTTTTTCACGTGACCTTGAAAAAAATTCATATTTTTTGTTGGAGCTCGAAATTTGACAAAAAACGCCCTACAAAAGTTTGCTGTTTGTTGAAAGAGCTAGCTTTTGCAAAAAATTTGAGTAAATTTTGAAATTCTAACCTAGGAGGAATAGATTTTCCGATGACAAAAAGTCCAAAAACCCGGTATTTACGACCGTTTTTTTACGTATTCTAGAATAAATTATAGCACTTATCAACAAAAAAGCGCTCCTACAAAGTTTTGTATACTTATTATGCCTGGGAGGAGATACGATTTTCCGTTTGGCTAGTGGCTCTTGTGCCGGCTATAGTGTGAAGGATGTGGTCATACAAAAAAAAGTTTTGGCAATTTTCTTTTTCGCAATTGAAGGCTAGTTCTACCAAACGGCTAATCTGAATTATACCGCGGACCCTGTTGGCTATATATTCATCGAGAAAATTTCAAATTAGAAACCACCATACCTAGCGTGTCCACCAATCGATTTTCGGCGCCAAATCGACCAATCGGAGCTTTCATTTTTCAGATGTCATGGGTTTGTGTGAAATTTAATTGCGCATTTTTGGTGTTGAATAATTTTTTCAAAAATCCGCATTTTTTCCAAAAAAAATGAATAATTTATTGACAAAAAAATTGTATTTATCACAAAAAAAGGGGGTTTTCCATCCGCCATTCGACGTTGCGAGAACGAACGAGAGCGAATTATTAATTTTTTTCCTAAAGCTTAGCAACTAGTTCTGTGAAATGAGACATTCAAAAACCTTTGCTTAGCCTTTGCTGACTCGAGAAAAAAATTTGAAGTT
>SCLH01000253.1:458529-472089 GCA_004367855.1 Oikopleura vanhoeffeni | reverse complement strand
CATAACTATCAGTAATAAATTAACATATCGGACTGAATAAGACAGCTTTTTTGGATTTGTCTAGGGTGCAGAGAAGGTTAGATTTGTAACATCCCATAGCCACAAAACTATATACCAGAGTGTGTATTCGTATTATAACAATTTTTATTATATAAAATTCCATCGTCAGCTAAAAATTCTTGAGATTACTCCGGTAGCGGACCCTATAACCCGGGAGTACCCAGCGAGTTATGTTGGCGCTCAGAACATAGTAGATTAGGCTAATTTATGCTACAGTCTCATTTTGTTATCGGTCTTCAATCCTAGAAAAGAATTATAAAAAAAATTTGATGTAATAAAAAATTTCCAAAATATTCCTGATTTTTCAAGTATAAAATTTTCTCTATTGTCTGAACTTTCAAGTTTTACCCGTGACGCTAACTTTTCGTTACATTAGTTCACTCTTAATTAATCTTGAGAAAAAAAAATTTAAGTTTCGAAAATTAAAGAAATTTCAAATGGTTTTCTTAGTCCTGAAAACACACGTACCCCACCGTGGATTTATCTCAGTAAACCATACTATGGTAGTAATAAATTGCTGCATTCAAAAACTTTTTTACCGGTTTGCCTTACAAAAAATTAAAAAAATTTTGAATTTGACTGGAAAAAAAACTCATAAATTTTGCAAAATTTGTTTTTTTTTCTAAGTATTTTTTCAAATAAATTGGATGAAACTCGTGATTTAGACAATCGGACTGACTAATTTTTGCCATTTATTTTAATGAAATACTTATAAAATAAAAATATTGGTATATTTTTCCAAATCATATTTGCAAACCTAAGAAAAAAACACATTTGCCAAATTTTGAAATGACCCAAACTTTGAACTGCGCATAAAACCAAACTATGAAAGAAATAGCGAATATGCGAGGCGCATTACCAAATCATGGAACTCGCAATTTTTAGCAAAGTGTTTTTTTTCCGCGAAAAATTGCTAACTGTGCTCCAAATGAAGATCTGAACTAGCGTTCAGGGTTACCAAAACAGCCATTTTGAGGACTTATCAGTGATGTAGGCAAATTAAACGAAAAAAATATAATCTGAGCGGCATAACTTTTTTAACTAACAAATTTAGGTGTCGTCACAAAAAATCAGAAAAATTATGTTAATACACTCGCCAAATGAAATGACAGATAAAGCCGAAAAATGACTTTTGGACCGGTTAAATACCGTACGATCATACAAAAACTTTTTGTTACTTTTTCGTAAAATTCAGACAAATATCTCCTGGGTCTCAGAACATGAAACTCAAGCAACTTTATTCAAGCCTCAGAACCAAACGTTTGAAATCACTAAATGGGTGAGGTACTCCCTTAAAAAACCTTAACACAGTCCATTTTAAATTAAAATTGTTTTGTTTGCAAAAAATATATTTTGTGATAAATATTTTTCTAGAAAAATTCTTATGTTTGGCGTTTCGTATCGATAAATTGACGATACGAGGAAATTGAATCTTGGTGGATCTTTCTAAACCTTACCAACTTCGTATAAATGTGTAATAGTTTTCTATGCGAAAAAAAAGCTTGTATCAACATTGTTTCTAGAATATTATATTTCTTGGGCGTCTACGAGAATATATTTGGTGGATACCCTTCAACTAACTTGTATTTAAACTTAATTTTAAAGTTTTCTAATGGCGAAAAATTTTCGTACTTAGGGTATGGTGTTGTCCCTACCTTTTTCTGCATAGTTATTATGTCACTAAAAATGCACCAAATCAATCGTTTATGTTTAAAAAGCACCAAACAACCCAAATAAGAACAAAAAATTTTCGAAATTTTGAGTTTTTTTCGATTTTTTTCTGCAGGTTTTTTTTCCAAAACTTAGTACCAAAATAACGTATGTTTCACATTCTGACCACTAAAACTTCAAAAATTTCGGCTTGACGTTAGCCAACTTTTCTTCAGCTGTTTCCCAGGACTTTTTTTTGAGCCTACTTTCGAAAAAATCGAAGCACCATTTTTTTTTGCGGAAAATTTTTTCACGTGACTTGAAAAAAATTCATATTTTTTGTTGGAGCTCGAAATTTGACAAAAAAGCTCCTACAACAAAGTTTCTGTGTGTTATAGAGCTAGCTTTTGCAAAAAATTTGAGTAAAATTTTGAAATCTAACCTAGGAGGAGATAAGATTTTCCGAGACAAAAAGTCCAAAAACCGGTATTTACCGACCGTTTTTTTACGTATCTAGAATTAAATATAGCACTTATCAAAAAAAGGCGCTCCTACAAAGTTTTGTATACTTATTATCTGGGAGGAATACGATTTTCCGTTTGGCTGAGGTGGCTCTTGTGCCGGCTTGTGTGAAGGAGTGGTGGTCATGACAAAAAAAGTTTTTGGCATTTTTCTTTTCGCAATGAAGGCTAGTTCTACCAAACTGGCTAATTCTGAATTATATCCTGCCGGACCCTGTTGGCTAATATTCATCGAGAAAATTGTCAAATTAGAACCACCATACTGAGCGTGTCCACCAATCGATTTTCGCGCCAAATCGACCAATCGGGCTTTGCATTTTTCAGATGTCATGGGTTTGTGGAAATTTTTATTGCGCATTTTTTGGTGTGAATAATTTTTTCAAAAATCCGCATTTTTTCCAAAAAAAATGATAATTTATTACAAAAAATTGTATTTATCCAAAAAAAGGGGGTTTCTCAATCCGCCATTCGACGTTGCGGAGAACGAACGAGAGAATATTAATTGTTTTTCCTAAAAGCTTAGCACTAGTTCTGTGAAATGAGACATTCAAACCTTTGCTAGGCTTTGCTGACTCGAGAAAAAAATTTTGAAGTTCGGTCATTCTCGTTTTTTAAACACGAGTATATTCGAAAATTTATAATCAAAAAAAAAAAATCAAAAAATAATCAAAAAAAAAAACCTTCAAGAAGTTTAGAATAATCCACCCATTATTCATGTAAGTGCCCAATTCACATGGTAGGCAGCTACCCAACTTTAAACATTTATCTAGAAAATATTATTTTGGCGTTTTACACGGAAAAATTAACTTTGGCGATCTACTTAAAATAAGATATCTTTGGCGTCTACGAAAACATTATTTTTGGCCGTTCTAACGAAATCCTGCACTTCAGCAAGCTGCTTTTTTTTGGCGTTTTACGACAAAAACCATTAAAACGCATTATTTTCAAATTTTGGCATTTTTATGGCAAACCCGTACCCAGCGACTTATTTTTTTCTAGTTTTAAACTTTCAAAAATTCATATTTTTTCTCTGTTTATTGAGGAAGCTATCTTAGGCTTATCAAAATACTAGGCATCCCGAGCAAAAGGGTACCCGAAAAAGGTCCTATTAACTTTGAAAAATTTTGGACACAGGTGTGTTTTGGCGCTTAAAATTTGGTCGAAAAATTTATCGACTCCGACGATTTGGGTGGCTGTGTTTTTAAATGGTGCAAAAATCGATTTTTTTGTTTTTCCGCTCGGGAGGCCTATAAATAGCTGCCAAGTTAATCTTCGTAAGCAAGAATTATAAGTCTAACTAAGCAAATCTGCATAGTCAGTGTCAACGGGTTAAGGGTAGCGCGTTTAATTAATACAAAAAATGCGTAATTTTAAATACAATTATCATATTGCAGAATACAATTACCTCCTCACACCCCAGGACCGAGAACTTCGCCTCGACCCAAAAACCTATCTGAAGGCACTACTTTGAGCGCTTACCACGGGAAAAACTGAAGATATCAATTTATTTATTTTTCCAACCGATTGAGATCAAGGATAGAATTTAAATTATAACACATAACAATTTTAATTTCGAAGTCTGGAACTCGATTAACTGCGAGAGAAAGAGAGGTTCACTCACCTTGTAATTTCTAGGAAAACCATACATTTTTTACAATGACAAGTAAAGTGGGTTCGAACAGGGAGAACATCGGCCAAACTAGAAAGTTTCGGGGTGTTCTTTGACCTCACACAGGTTATCGTTACCAATAAATTACCAAAGGATAAAAAAAAATTTGGGCCCCAGTGCGTCAGAAAATTACTCTAGAAAACCTTCTGTCTTCAAACGGCATAAATATATTATTTTTTTAATTAAACGGCAAGAGCGTCACCCAACAAAAATTTGGTTTAGATAGAGTGAACGTTTTTCGAATAATTTGAAAAAAAATTTGGTCAGTTAAGAAGAAAATTTGTAGTATCGAAAATGCGTAGGCGGAAAAATGTTCTTGGATGGAATATTTCGCTCAATGGGAAATCTCAACGTGGCATTTTTTGTCTCTGCTACTTCGAAATTAAGCTATTTTATGATAAAAAAATAATAAAATCTGGCTCAGAGGTTTGCGCAATATGAAAAATCGGCAATTTAAACATAAAGCTACTTATTCTCACGAAATTCTCAGTGACAAATTTTTTTCGATCAACTTATTTAGTTTTCGAATTCTACATTAAAAATTTTTATTTAGTTTTATATAATCAATCGTTTAAAGGTTCAAAATTTTCCCCCGGTCCGTAACCCTACATATAAGTTACAAACTTACGAGTGAAAACTCTAGTTATTTATAGCGGTCAAGATTTGAAATATGATATCTCGATCGCTTACAAAACAATTATTCATATCGCCGCACGTCAAAATATATGCAGCAAAATGGTGAAAATATTGATATCAGCTTGAATAATCAAAATCAGTACCACCTTATGTTCTACACTGATTGATTTGTTTTCGGCTCTATTTGAGTTAAAATAGCCGTTCAATTCCGTTCGAAAATAATTTTTGAAAACTTATTTTTGTTTTTATTATTGATTTTCATAAAATCACTGTGAAAAATTTTTTTCTTCGTATAAAGACTTGCAGAAAAAAATAAACTGATATCAAAAAAATCTCAAATACTTTTTTAAAACTGGTTTCCTCAGATTTCGATATTGAGGGTATCGTTTTCCACAACAATAATTTTTTAGAAATTTTTGGCAAAAATCTTAAAAAAAAGAAGGAAAAAAATATCTTCGAACGGCTTTCGTATAAAATTTCAACCAAATTTTTTGCGAAATGAAATTGCAAACTCTATGACGCCATTTGAAATTGTAGGTCTGTACCGATGTTATTTAGCGCCGTTTTGGCCACGAAAATGTTTGGCTTCAGATAGCTTCAAGGTGTGAGGGTTAATTAATTTTGATAAAAGTTGAAAAATAAAAGTTAATTGGTTGAACTTAGTTTTGTCATCGATAGAAAATATGAAAATTTTATATAAAATAGATGTTAAACTATATTTTTTGAGTATCAAAAATACCTTGGTTCATGCTGATAGTTCCTATTGAATATAGTCCTCTGGGCTCCTTAAGTTTTGCGGCCGTTTCCATTCATTTGGATCTGTAAAATTTGTGTTGTTCTTGTTTGTAACTCATCGACGAGCTACTGAATACGTTATTTAGTCCGATCAAAAAGGGATAGGATATTATATCAAAAAAAAATAACCAATATGATTCGATTAATTCTTGTAGGCAGTATAAAAAGTTCCGCCAAGCACCAGACCGATATATGGATCAACAGACCCCAGTTAGACAGATCCTGAATATTTGAATGATACAAACAAGCGGGATACTAGCAACCAATCAAAACCATAGGATTGCATAATAGGCCGATTTCATTGATTAGATTTGGAAGGAATCAACGATCAAATTCCTCAATTCCCGCATTTTTCGAATAATCCAGTATCTGTACTCTTGAGGGTCTGTAATCCATATCGGCCTCAACCTTGACCATTGTTTTCAGGAAAGCTCAAGGCAGTCGGATTTCATTTTTTCGCATATGGGAAGTGGAAAGGTATATTTTTGCATTCCTAAAACTGGCTATCGTCACATTTTGTATTGGATGTCTAGTTCTAAATAATTTTTTCGATAGTAAAACATAGGCGAAGAAAATCCTAGATTAAATCAACCCCTGTATAAAATAAAAAAAAGTCTACCATTTTTTGCTTAGGAAAGTGATTTTTATTCGAACAGTCTTATTGTTTCAAAGAAAAATTCTCCCAAAAATCTATCGAGTATAACTTTTGTAGTCAATTTTTTATTGCCGTTGAACGCACTTTTTTTCTTTTCGAGGAACGCTTTTTTTATTCCGCGAAACTCGTTTTGTTATTCCATTGAAACGCGCTTATTGTTATTTCGGGAACGCTCTTTTTAATTTCGAGAACACGCTTTTTTGTTCCACGATTTATTCTAGCGGTATAACATTTTAAATTGTCTCAAAAATCTAGGGAAACATTTTGTATTCAAATTTTATTCCTCGAACTCCTTTTTTTTACTCCGTTAACGCTTTTTTATTCCGTGAACGCATTTTTTTGTTTCTTTCAACGCTGCTTTTTTTTTATTCGCGAAAAAGCGCGCACCAAAATCTTTATTAGCTGAACGCGATTTTTCACTCCAAGTTTGGCTGTCTACCCGACGGAATAATAAAGAGCGGGAAAAGGAAAACTCAGGCTGGTAGGATGATTTTTTTTGACCATTTTTGGATGGTTGTAAGTTCACTTGAGCCGATATATCGCTTCCTACAGCCTCTTCTCACAAATTACGTTCAATTCTTTTTTAGGATATATAAGTTAACCTCCTGGCCTGGATTTGGAAAGAAGCATGGGGCACTTTTTTGTCATAGATTGCTTCGGTGTTATACTAAAGATAAAAAAAATAGCCAACGTCCTGGATGCTCCCATCCGACCTGGCCCCAGAAAATTTTCCCAGTTTGCCCGATCCCTCTATGGTCCATAGCCCTATGGACCATGAAAAAAATTTATCGCTTGAATAATGCAGATGTTAAGTAGGAAGCAGCAAGGACAAATAATCGTCATGATTCAGAGGATCGGATTTTTGGGTAGGAGTTCATTTAATGAACTCGATTATCGATATCCCTTTTCCCATCGGAACTATATCTCAAAAAACGTTTACTATCTCGTTATAGCGCGTGTGTTCGAATCCACTAATGTTGTTCTTTACTGATTGTCTTAAAGTATGAGTTAGGCAAGGATGCTTGATATTGGGGGCCGCTAAAATTGGATCGGTGGGTTAATCACTCATCAATTCACTAAACAATCACTTAGACAACAGGACTTATTTGAAATAAAGGAATTCAAAACTCAAAAATGGTTAAGCTATCTTGCAGAAATTTGGTTTTTGGTCATTTTTAAGACTTAGGATTTTTTTTGTTCTTCAAAAATTTGTCTAAAAAATTGGATTTTCGGTCAATTTTTCGAGATTTTACAGGTAGTCCCCAACCCGGGTCTGGAGAAGCCATATGCAAAGCTAGACGGCTAATTTTTTGGCCAGTAAAATTAAGTTGTTTTCGGTTACCCGTTTTTTGCTTGAGGGTCGGGACCATATTTGACCTCAAATAACCCGTCAAAGTTCAAGGTCAATTTCAAGTTCATCGGATAGGACCCGGAAGTTGTCGACTTTCTGATGAGATGTATTAAAAAAACTATAGGTTAATTACTATGGGTAGTATTACCGTAGGTCGCTAGAGAGCCAAAACTGGACTAAAAAGACGCGTCCTCGGGTGCTTACAGTTTTTTGCACTATAGCGACCTTACGGTATATAATTTACCATAGTTTCTAATACGCTCATCGGAAAGTCGATCCTTCCGGTTCTTTGAGCTGGTACTTGCAAGTCTTCGATGACTGAAATTGACCTTGACTTTGACGGGTTATTTGAGTCAAAATATTGTTCGACGACCCTCAAAACAAAAAAACGGGGTAACCGAAAAACGCTTAATTTTCAAGTGTTCCTTAAAAATTAGGCCGTCTGGCTTTGCATATGCTTTCTCAGACCCGGCGTGGGGACTGCCTGTAAAATCTCGAAAATTACCTTAAATCATTTTTTTTGAAAAATTTTGAAGAAACAAAAAAATCCTTAGTTTTAAATGACCAGAAAAAATTTCTACAAGATAGCTTAAAAACATTCCGAAACCCATTTTTGCAGTTTTGAAATTCCTTATTTTCAAATCGTCAACATCAGTGGGATTCGAACACGGGGGGCGGGCCCGGGGGGGGCTTTAATAGGGGAAAGAATTTAGGGTAAAACGTTTTTGAGATGGAATTCCGTTGGGAAAAGGAATTTAGAGTTTTAATACAATGTTTTCCAAAGATTTTTAATCCTTCGAAGCACCATAGCCTTCTGAAAGGCTTCAAACATACCGGCTCAAGCGGGTTACAGTTAATATTATTCAAAAAATATATTAAAAAATACTGAAATATTTTCAGCTAAAAAAAGGGCTATTTTTTGGAAGTCTTCAGCTCCAAAACGGATGGCTTTTCGGGAGAATTTTTATAACTCAAGTTCAAAATATAACTTTTTAATAAAAAATAATTGAACGTCAAGCTTTCTGTTTGCATTCTGCTAATCGCTTAAAAGCCTGAGTTTTCAAAAGGCTCTCGGCTCAGCCAAAATTTTTTTATGGGCCTCGAAAACTTGGAGTCCAAAAGGTTAAGGAAACTATCAATCCCTGCAGAAGTCTTCATAGTGTAGGTTTCATTTTCTCTGTACAAGGTTATCTGTTAATTTTTTTGGTATGGGTTTACTGATTTAATTATATTATATTGTTTCTATTGAGAATACAGGTTTGTATAGAAAAGACCAGCTACACATATAATTTTGCGTTACAAAAGATGGTTCTCTGTGCGGGCCTTCTAAACAGAAAGTTTCGTTGTTACGTTGAAAAACACATTTTAAAAATAAAAGCCAGTGAACTTGAGATTTCTAGGCATAGTCTATCTATTTATCTAAAAGAATAAATAAAATATTAAAATTTGTCATTACTTGCTGGGTGTCAAGCAATATCAAAAAGATAATTATGCTTTTTCAAGTACTCAAAAATAAAAAACTTTGACTAGTTAGCAAGAGGGGCAGATTTAATTCTGATGGGAGAGTTTTCTTTTTTTCCTCTCTATTTCACCCCAAAACTCTCCAAAAAATTTTTTCTTTTGATAAAGAAAAAAATCAGTTAAATAAATGTAAAAAACACCTCGGAAAACCTAATTGTGTTTAATTTTCAAAGAGTGTTGAAATCTGTGATTTAAGTAAAAATTTATAAAAAACATAAAAATTTTACAGAGGGTTGTTTGCCCCAAAAATGTTGAAAATTCATTATTTCTGAATTTTAAGGGGGGCTTATGAAAAAAGTAGGGGGAAAAAAAAAAATGGGGCCCCCCAAATTATTTTTTGCCTAAAAAAAACATTTTTTTTTTTAGTTTTAATGTTTTTTAAAAAATGGTAGATTCTTTTTTGGGGGGAAAAAAAAAAAAAATCTTTCCCCCCTTCCTCCCCCCCTTTTGTGGGGGGTGTGTGGGGACATTTTGTCCAGAATTGTGTAAGGAAGCTTTTATTTAATGAAAACATTAACATCCAGCATCAAAGCGCAAAATTGGGCTCTTTTTTACACATTTTCTGGGAAACCGTGATTCAGAAATGATTTATTTTTCAAGAACATAGTACAACTCTTAAGGAAATTGCCAGTACGATTCGGTGCAGACCAAAACCACCGGCACTTGGCAGCTCGCGAGCTGGGCCCCGCGCGGTGCCGCGAAAAATCAATAAACTTTCGCGGTGGGGGCAACTTTCAGCTGAAGGATGTGAGTTCAAAGGTTGTAACAGCCGACTCATTATATTCTAATTTGACACTAGGGGCATGATTTTAAAGGTATATATAACCTTAAAATGAACATAATTTATATCAATATTATGAACTCAAATCGTGTAGTTCCTTACCTAGCTCGAGTTAAATCTTGCCAAAGAAAATGGAAAATTTTTCCAGTATCGACAAAAATCTGTCAACAAAAAATCTATTGTACTTATGTGCATATACAAGGAAATTTCAAGATCCGACAATTGTAATGCATTCATTACGGTTAAATCTAATCGAGAAGGACTGATAATATCGAAGATGGGTAAACGTGAAAACAGATTTTACATAAATTATGAACAAAAAATCAGCGAAAATTCATTTTCTGATTGGACGATTATATCATATTATCAGGAATGATTGGCTTTGTACTATTTCTATATTGATTCGTGACGTCATCGGAAAATTACAGTTTCCTATAAAGCTATGTTGACGAAAAACCTTAAATATCGTACATTATATGCGCTGAGGATTGGCATTCGCTAAGAAAATACTTATTATTTCATAATAGGAAGTTATAAATCCGATGTTTTAGTAAATTTAACGTGGGGATTACGACTCTTTTGCAGGGTGTTCGTCACCTTACCTTACCCTATTGTATGCGAGCACCCAGTGCTGCAGTAGTAGGACCTATTATCCGTTTTTTTTTTGTCCCATTTTTGATCACCATTAGGAAGGCTTAAAGTTTCAATTCTCGCCGCTGTAAGACACCGGTGGTGATGATTCTATTCGATTCACTTAAAAGAAGTAATGATTCTGAGTATAAAGTAAGAAGTTTCAGCGAACGACAAAAAAACGGCGAGCGCGACCACGGTATTCTATATTTCATGGGATGAAACTTTTGAGAAGGTTAAAGTCCATTCTCAGTAATTTTTCAGCCTGATGGATTCCAGAAAAATAAGCTTTTGAGGAATTTTTGAACATGGAAATGAGAAAAATTTTCCGAAATTTTCTCTCGGAACAAATTGTGACCAGAAAACATGTCACAGGCCATAACAGGATGTAGAGTACGTGTGTTTTTAGTAGTGGAAGATTCCAAGAGCGCTTGAAGACATGAGCTGTAGGATTAGAGATATATGAAAAAATTAAAAGTGGCCCTATATGAAGTAAGGTGATGTAGGTTGTATAGAGCTGCCAGCCCGCAAATTTGGTGAATTTTGGAAAATCTTTGATGAGAAAATTTTTGTTCTCCCATCCAGACTATTTAAATATACGGTGTGGCGAAATTTTTCTTCTTGATATGTATCTCACACGCACAACGCCACCACTCCTGGCTGGGATAAAAATTCCATTATACCAATAGCCAGCTGCTTCAGGCCTAATTCTCTCATGACCCAACAAATTTCCATGCAGTACTTTTAAATCGATCCTCTGCACCTGAAAGCAACTTATATTCCCACATTTTTTCCTGCTGAAACACTGATTGTGTGTATATGTCCAGATCGGGCTAATATGAATCATCGTTCTTCATTCTCTCTAGAGCTTTATTTTTGGACAATATATCTATTTTAATCTAAATAATGTAAGCGTAGCCTCCTTTGCCCTGGCACCACTAATCATTTTTATTTTGCCTGCCGAGAAAATCATACTAATGAGAATTCTACACTTTTTGTGTTAGATTTCCGCCCGAGCTGAGAGTGGAGTAATCTGAATTACGACAATAATTTTATTATAGGTTTTTTCCTTCTTTTCACACAATAACGTTACTCGAACGTTGTGGATATATATTTCATATTAGCCACACTGAAGACAACCACTTTTGTTCAACCTGTCGCAGATTTCATCTTTCTTAGAGTTTCTCTACTAATGTTTTGTATCATTGTATTTATTTTACTGCGATGTTGTTATTAGGTATTTTTGTTATAGGGTATTTGTTATAGGATTTGTTTATATGGTATTCCTGTTTATACTGTAACGATAATTTGGAATTGATCATGTGAAAGGTTCGAGGGAATCTTAGGAGAAAATCCAAAATTAAAAAAGTGGAAATGTCATCTTCGCACACTAATAAATTGTTCTATGTTCACTTTTGTTGATTAGCCTATTCATGCATCCGAGATGCCGGCCTTCTAGAGACATTTAGTTGATTTTTTCACACTTTAATTCATAAAAATCGAATTCAAGTGGTTTTACAAGACCTCACTTCTAAAAAAAAAAAAAAAAAAAAATCGACTTCTTCCTTTATGGTTTTCTTTCTAGGACCAGATTCTATCGCTATTTCGCCATGGACCGGATTATTCTTTCAAAATCGGTTTAAATGTTTGAGTTTTAATTGATTTTTCTAGTTTTAACTTTCGAAATATTTATATCAAGTTATATTGCAAAGACAAACAGTTTTTAGCATGTTTACTGTGTTAGGAGTTTTGTTAATTGCCGGGCTCTTATCTAGTTGTTTTCGCCCAGCCTCATGATTTGGCACCATGATACCAAAAAACCTGCAACCGGCGACTTGCAAGCTCGCGAGCTGGTTCCAGGGTCTGTAGGGTTGTCGGGGTCGGCATCCCCTGTAGCGGTGGAAGTGTTTGGTCCGTGGGTGTTTCCTTTTGACGGCAGCCTGCGCGGAATGATCCTCAATAGCAACTGGTGTGAGCCACAGGATGTGACTATTATATTTAATATTTTGGCCTAATTTGCGATCGGGGAATCCGGTTAATTTGTCATGATTGATTCACTCTCGAGTAAAATCATAGATGTATACTTTTGTGGAAAAGTTAATTTAGATTTCAAATTTTAAATTTTAATTACAGTTGAATTTACAAATTTAAAAACAAAACATAAGGTATAAGGTGAATCATTCAATGTTTTTTCTTTATTATTAATCTTGAATAGGGGGGATTTTAGTTTCGGATCAGTCGTCGAAGGGCTTTTCAATTATATTGATGAGACCAAAATTAACTTTTTGAATCTTTATGTAATTTGCTTAAGGGAGTACTGGTCCGCATTTAAGGGCCAAAAACACGGGGTTTTCAAATAGCGTGGCCTCTAATGAAATACCTAGAAACAGCTACGAACATATGGATTTCAAGTTTATGGATGATTGAAACTTAATCTTGCTTCCACAAAAGAACAATCGAGGCCTCTGTGAAGTTTAGCCGACTCAAATCAGGAACGGTTGGGAATACTTCAAAGTGGCGAAAGCTATTTTCACTTCAAAAGCCACTCCTCCCTGAGTTTTGAAGATAGAGATAACTGTTATAGCTTTGTATTGACCACAGAGAACGTGGGGCAGAGCCCGAAGTCCGATTCTGCTCATTAAATTTCATCCTGATAGCTTAAAATGAGCAAAAAACTGTTTTTTGGCTTTATTTTGAGTGCCTCGGGAAATGTACACTCCTCCCTGGATTTTTTAACGGCAGAAACCTTTATGTCCCGAGTCCTAAATGGAACCAGTGACTCCTTTAACAACGTAACCTGGACTGACTCATCCTCGTAGCAGAGTTTCGGACCGGGAGAACCAGGGGCCATAACTTAAAGTTTTCGTGAGTGTTCTTTAATCCTCACACGGGTGCATAAACTTTGCATAACGGGTGCATAAACTTTTTATAAATGATCATTTTTTTAAAATTAAATTTTAATATATTAAAATCAAAATTAGGGCGTAGCGTCGTAAAAATGTATCCTTGTACTCTACTTCATCAAAAATACAATACTGCTTCGAAACTTTGAGAAACGCCATTTGGCAGATCTATCTTAATTGAAACCTTAATTGATATTTTAATTTGAAAAATTGAAATGAAAAAATTTGATCACCACAATTGAACCTAAATTATGAGTTCAGCTTTGAATGTGCAAAATTTTCTTACTGAAACCAATTTTAAATTTATGTCTCCATTAATGTTCCAAAAATAATATTTTTGCAAAAAGTTAAAAACAACAAAATTTAAAAAATTGGAGTGAAAGTTTAT
>SCLH01000253.1:424356-458508 GCA_004367855.1 Oikopleura vanhoeffeni | reverse complement strand
ACAATTTTGAGCAACAAGCGGTTTTAAACGGAAATTCAACGCGATTCATTATTTTTAAATGGCGATTCTTCGAATTTGCTGAGGAGACAAATGAAAGATCTACCCTTGAGACTCGGGATTCCCATTTATCGCTTAGTACCATCCTAACCACCTGTTAACCGCCGTTATTAAACACGCGTCCCTCGGTATTTTGATGTAACAGGATCCTAGAGCTTATATGGTGTAAAGTTTTTGAGATTTGTGAGATCCGGAAGAATTGTCTAAATTTGAGTGAATGGAGCTTTTTTCTGTTTTTGCCTCAGGGTCAGCATCTGGTATTGCTATGCCGAAAATGGTGTTTTTCGAGTTTTGATACAGGCATTATTTTTGAAAATATAAAGCTCAATAAAATTTTTGAATAAAAGTGGAATTTAGAAATCTAAAGTGCACCGAAGTTCTTGGTATACGATTCGCTGGAAACGATATTTAGCAATTATGGGTGCTCATTTTTCAAATGTGGTAAAAAAAGCCCAATTTTGCGCTTTGATGCTGGATGTATAAATGTTTTCTTAAATAAAGCTATCCTTACACAAACATGTGTGATTTCTATAGTTGATTCTCGCCGCGCAATCTATAAAAGTCTTAAACAAGCCTTTGGCCGTAGATTTTTTACTAATTTGACTTTTTCATCCTTTTTCCAACCTAAGTGGACTTTTGAAAACGCTACATTTTTTAAAGCGCGTAGTCGAATTCACCGATGTTGGGATTTTTTGGGTATGTAATAGGAAGGGGTGCTTGGATATTCGGACACCAACAGTGATTGGTGGTCAATCACGTTGCTCTAACAAAGGAAGGTTTTTCATCATCCACTTTAGCGTTAGAATCGGAGATAATCGATCATTGTGCCGAGTAACTTAATCGTCTCACATTTCGTTTTTTATTATTAAAATGCACTACTCAAAATTTCCACTGCTTCATTTTTATTCGAGCTAAGTGCGTAGGTGTGAACATTTAAGATATTTAAGATACCCGGGCATCATTTGATCCTATATTGAATAGTAAAGCTTCAAAAATTTAACTCGTCCTGCCGTTCGAAATTGTTCAAGGTAGCTCGCATCTATATTACATTGTTTTTCTTTAGGACTCTGAAAATTCGAGTGAACCTTCGCGTTATGTAATTGCCAATTTCGATTTGATTGAAAATGGGAAACAAAGCGGAAGAATTTATATCTTTCCTTAGATCACCATATGTTTATTTGACGAGACACTATTATTGTTCGGGACCGCAAACTTATACTCGACGCAGACCGAAAGGTGCCTTGAACGGGATAGGACAGAAAATTTTAACAGAGACCTAAATTTTTGCCGAAAATTTGTCAAAAATAATTTTACTAGGGGATTAATTAACGAATTAGCTTAAGCCAAAATTTCTTATTTAATGAGTTTCAAATAATATCTGATCTTAATATTTAGGGAGTGCAGTTTTTTAAATTTTTGACCGCTCGATTATTTTATGAGATCCTTTAAAAACAGAAAATTATCTACAATGCTTGCGAAAACTGTTTTATAGACTCATATGGAGGAAAAAGTAGACCAAATTGAAAAAGATGTGATTCGCTTCGAAACGCAGCCAAAGCAATTTTCAAATAATTTGAATTTGAGTAAAATTGCTCGAGACTTGTCTTCCCGACACTGAAACTGTTGTTTAACGTCTGGAAGACAAGTCTTAAAGACAATTTAGATTGCCGGAGACAAACTTTTTCAACCCCGGTCCACACACAAACGCCTTTGTGATGGTACTGGTTGGGCGCTTTTACGAAAAAAAATAAGAGTCTTTGCAACCTGCACTGTCCTTGATTAAGATAGACTTAACTGTTCAATAGGTATGGAAATTACGATTTTGCTTTTATCACCGCCGTATAGATTAGTGATTCACCAGTTGACCTCGCAATTCATGTTATGAGAAGATGAGAGTCTGAAAAATTTATAAAAATCTTTGATTGTGATTTTTACGAAATTAACTTCAATCTTAGGTCTCCAACTACAAGTGATTTCCGAAATTAAACCTATAAGCCTTCATCGAACTCACTTTGAAAAAACAAAAAAAATTAAAGACGTCAGATCAAAATTCAAACTGGACGCCAGGTAGGAATACTTTTTTTTCGCTAAAAGATGACGTTCTCAGAAGTAACTTGCCTTTCTGGTCTCTTATCTACATTGGTGTTTTTATAAATGGCTGGCGTGTGTGAGTGAGGTTAAAAAAGATACATGGGCATAAAATCAGTAAACTGTATGACATTTCTGATATCGATATTTTCCCTTATGCCACGAAGAACATTTATTAACTAGTAGTCCAGTGAACTTAGTTCCACAGTGATAAATTATGTGGTTTCTAGTCAGTGTTTATTAAAAAAATCTCAATTTTTCAGAAAAGCGATAGATTATTTTAAATAAAAGCTACTTAAGACACATATGAATAAAAATATAGTTAACAAACAAACTTTCTGTTCTAAAATTATCTCATTTATCGCAGCACGACTCGAACTTTCGCATATTTATATCAAAAATCAAAGCTTAAGTATTTGTTCCTAAATCAAATATGCAAAACTATTTTAAGTTTTGCATAGCACAGGTGTCTAAAGAAGGCCACGTCCATCACGAGCTTTTTACATACTTATAAGTTTACAGATAACTTTTGTGAAAAATCAAGTTATTTTGAAACAATTTTGAATTTTAAGGGGACATATCTTTCAATTAATAATAATATTGCGGAGTCTTCAAACGGAAATTTGAATAATTTTGTCTTGAAAGTATCAAAATCTTCCGATTTGAATGTTATTTTAAAAAGATTAAAACTTCATTATATAGTTACAGTAAGAAATGTCGAACGGCAAATAAATATGCTAAAATCTGAATACTGTCCCTCAAAAGTAGCCATCCAGCGGTTTCAAAAAGCCCGAATTTTCGTTCAAAAAATCTCGGTTATGAATCGAGAAAATAATGAACGTTTTTTTTTTTAATTATCAAAATTAATCGACAGTTTTTATGAGGACCAATAATTCATCCAGGAAATTCCAAGACTTTCTTACTATAATGTAGTTGAAGTAAAATATAATTAAAACACATAATGAAATGCAGTTGAAAACTGCATAGCGATTTTCAAGTCCGCAATTAAAATATCGTCACAAGGCTGTCCGAGGTTGTCCCCTAAAGCAAAACTCTACCCTTCTCGTAAGAAGTCGTTTAAACTCCTTCGTTTAAATTTTAAAAAATTATATTTTCGATATCTCAAATATAACATCACCGAAAAGACAAAAATAACAGATAATTCTCATTGATTCAATAATAATCAATTTTTTTTTAATTTTGGCTTCCTGAAGCNATCCCCGTTTTTCAAGTATTAAGTAGACTAAAATGCATCAAGAATGACTTCTTCATATCTTTGATAATCAAGTTTTCTTTTATAAATTAGCATTCCTTATCTGGTTGAAAATTCGAAAAAACAGTAATACTTTTATTTTCGGAAAACTAAAAAATTCTCAAATTTGACGGAAAATTCGTGAATCTGAAAATACATGGTAAATTTCGTTATGCGTCAAATGAAACCTCGCTTACCAGTAACTGGCAACAAAATGACAAGGAAATTTTTCAAAAACTCAAAAAATTGACAGAAAAAAGTTTTTGAAGGAACTGAGATGTAAATTAAAGGTATGGCGGTTCCTACATTTTCTGCATTAATTATGTCATAAAATGCACCAAATCAAATGTTAATGTTTTAAAACTCAAAATAACCAAAATAAAAACAAAATTTATATTTTGTGTTAGAGGTCGAAATTGGGAAAAAAGAGGCTCGTCAGAAGTTTATGTTTGTTCAGCACTAGCTTTTTCAAAAATTTAAGCGAATTTTGAAATTTAGTCCAGGAGGAAATAAATTTTTAGATGAATAATCTCCAAAAAACGGTGGGTTTTCGCATATTCTAGTGAAAATACTACAGCTGTAGTACCGTATGTGTTTTTCACTTAAACTACATTATAATTTCCGTCCACTTTTTTGCACTATTTTATCCAAGAAAAATACCATTTGTATATTTTTGACATTTTTATTTATCAAATTCAAACATTTCTCATTTGAAATTTCTAAGTACAGTTATATACCGTTCTTGTCATTTATTTTTCCCAATAAAGTATATTTGCATTCAAAATAATAAAGTTTCTAGATAAATAAAATTTTGGCGTTTTACGAATATTCTTCTCACAAAATTTGAATTCTTTGGCGTTTTACGAAAAAATAAGTTTTTTGGCGTTCTACTGATTTTTCGTAAAACGCATTATTTTGACGTTTTACGAAAAAACCAGTAAAACGCATCATTTTCAAATTTTGGCGTTTTACGATTTTGGCGTTTTACTGGCAACCCCTGGGTACAGAGGTTAACATACCGCTCAACTTATTCCATGTTCTTTCACACCGCGAAATTTTGATTGCGCAATTTAATTCTCCGAAATTTAACTACAAGAAAACTTTATCCTAACTTGAACTATCGTAATTTTCAATATCTCTACAAATTTGATGAAAAATAATTTGTACAGCTAAAAAACATACATAAAAGTGTAAACGTAGTCGTTTTTGGATGTTAAACATCCTATGGCAAACTTTATTTTAATAAATGAATGGCAGAACATGGATTTTTCATTAATGATTTTAGATGGCCCTCGCATATCCAAGTTGCTGTACCACCACCTGATACATTATCCGTGTCCCCACCAGTCGGTCCAGAACCATTATACAAGAACCGTGGCGATGAACCTATGCCTGAACCTCGATCACATTCAGGTAAATTTTGGACTCCGTGGTGACTAGGCGTCACCTTCAATTGTGTACACTGTACAGTGAGAATCAGATGTTTGTTTTTTTTCAAAAATAATAAAATCTAATTACTGTCATGTTTGTCTATAAGGACAAAACGGCCAGTTTACAAAATACTATTTTTATTTTCGAGTACCATAATAATGTAGCGGGTATTGATAATTTGAATTTTTGGCTCTCTATCGCCTTACTTTTTGAGCATTATTTGTCTATAAAAACGGTCTTTATTACATGGAGAAAATGGCAGAACAAAAATTGTCATTATAGACAAACATGACAGTAATCGAGTTTGTCAACTTTGTTTTATAGGACACTGTGTTTTTTTAAATGACCCTGGAGAAGATTCATATTTTATACGGTCCAGGCTGAAGGGAAAACGAGCCGCACCTATGCGACCACCAGCAGATTCGCTGCATTTTGAATCCAGATTCGAATCTGGAAATTTATTAAGGGCAATGAGGGTTGCCGACGGAGAATATGAACTTGATCTAAGAACCGATTTATATACCGATAGATTGGGTACTGAACAATTTTTTTTAAATAACCAAGAAAAATTCTAAATATTTTTTAACAAAAATGTACCCAATTTAAGACATACTCAATGGTTTTACTTCCGAATAAAAAATATGAAACCAAATAAAACTTATCGATTTACCATTACAAATCTTTCAAAGCCTTCTTCACTTTATAATATGGGATTAAAGCCCCTGTTTTACTCCAAAAAGATTGCAGAATCCCAAAATAAGGGATGGCACAGACATGGTGAAAATATAAGGTATTATAGAAGAGCACAGCCGAGTGCAAATGGGAGAAAACAATACTGTCTGACATTTACAATGAACTTTCCACACGAAAATGATGAAATTTATCTTGCCCATGATTACCCTTACACATACACTGGTTAGTTAACTTGTTAATGGAGCCATTTAACTTATTTTGAACACTCATGATCACATGTTATTTCTGACAGATTTGTAAAAAAAACTCTAGAAATTTGAAAAAAAAAATCTTCAGTTTAACTGGTTCCACGGAGAAGTTCGTTTGAGATAACTATCCATAAGTTTTATTTAAGGGGATGGTTGTTCCTACATTTTCTGGAGTTATTATGTCAATAAAATGCACCAAATCGATTGTAATTCATTTAAAAAGCAATCAACCCGAAAAAACAAAAAAATTTTCGAAATTTTGGGATTTTCAAATTTTCTCTAGTATTTTTATCTACAAAGTCGATTAACGTTTTAATTTATTTAAAACTATGTAATATAATGACAGTTTGAAGACAGTGAAAGAAGAGCTTCAACTTGAGCCCACTTTAAATTTCATCCGACAAAAAAAATCACTTTTCGGTTCTACTAAGTGCCAAATTTCTAGAGTTTTTACGCACTGTAATCAAAAATTCCATTCCTACAACTTTGTTTGGTTTTTATTTACTTACTTTTACAAAAATTAAAAATGCAAAAAAATTGAAAACCAGGAGGAGATAGGTTTCAAGACGAAATGGTCAAAATCGGCGGTTTTCAGGCATTCTAGAAATATGTGACGGATTAGAAAATCAATTGCTAGAATCTTTAAGTTTACTAAGTTTCTATGTCGTGTGGTGAATATCAAAGCTTTTAATTAAAAAACCATGGCGAGATAGGTTTTGAAATATGAAAGTGTGCCGTGTTACAGACATGATCCCGAGAGTGTAAGGGCAAAAAAATATTTTTCGTCATGCTTTTTTTGGTTCAATGTGTGTGGTCTTCCCTCTGTCATAGCATCTCTGTGAGGATCTCTGCGCGTGCGCTAGCGATGCTCTCATACTCGATCTTGAGAATAGCTGTACATGTCGAGGGACCACCATCCCCTTAAGATCTTTAAAGTTTAATTAACATTTCCGCCATCACTTTATTTTGATCGTTTTTGGATCTTTGCGCGATATTCGTTAAAAGTTAAAACTGTGTAAAAATTGCCTACAAATCCTGGAATTCAGAGTTGAAATCGACCGGTTTTAATTTATTTGAAAAAAAATTCTTTTTGTTACCAGATATGTTCTAAGTTAATAATTTGAACTTATAATTCAGAAAAATAAACAACTTTGGGAATTTTCTACCCCCATCCCAATTTTTCCCTATTGCTTTTCACTTCTGCTTAAACCTACTCCAAAAATACGATGGAAAATCCACGCAAAACACATTCCTTTTACAAGCCTGATACATACCAAATGGATTCACCGCATTATATCACACCGCGGTGCACCGTGATTAGCGCGCTTTTTTCTCACAAAAACCTGCTGCAGTTTAATTAAAATGGTCAACTTAGCAAGTTCTAGTGATTTCAGAACAATAAAAAGTATTTTATTCAAGAAATTGACTTTTTCTGGAGGAAAATAATGCTGATGGGGACAAATATATATTTTTTCTTCCCGGAAAAATAAAAATATGTTTCAGATCTTCAGAATTACTTGGAGAGCCTTACTTCTGATCCGACTAGACTTCATCTTATAAAATCTCGAATCTTATGTCGTTCATTAGCTCAAAATTATGTTCATATTTTAACTATTTCAAATCCTCATTCTACACTAGAAGCACAAAGTAAAAAGGTGGTGGTGCTAACATCAAGAGTTCATCCAGGAGAAACAAATGGGAGTTGGATGATGAAAGGCTTTCTAGATTTTATTACTTCGAGTGATCCCGATGCAAATACACTAAGGAAAATGGTGAAAATTTATAAACTTGTCTACGATTCTATCCGTATGAATAGCCTGTTTTGGGAATTAAAAAAAAATTATCAAACTTTGGGAACATTTGTCAACATGGCGAATCAAGAAAATCTCAAATTTTTGTTTTTATTCATAGTTTCATTTTTCTCAAAAGATAGTGTTTTTTTGATATGAATTATATTATATAAATATTATATTAATTATATATTATTATTATATATCATAAATGTGGTGCTTAATTCATTAGCGTAGAAATCCAGCCGATTTGCATGATGTGAAATGGGAGAATATGATTAGATGGTAGTACAAATATCTCTTTATTACACTTTGCTTAGAATGCGTAGCCACAACGTTAAAATCACACGTTAAAATGAGTAGTGGCTACGCATTCTAAGCAAAGTGTAATAAAGGGATATAAGCTAATTTCACTGGCTTATTTTGAAATTCAGGTTGTTGGTTGGCTAAAGTATCGCGCGCTATTTGTGTATTTCAAATAGGCTGGATTTGTTCACTGAGGGTTCCTAATCCATATTTAAGATTATACTCACGTGTCCCGTATAACTTTGACCTCAAGAGACCTAAATAATTGCGGTATTTGATTGGTCAATACATTATTTAGGTCTCTGACGTCAATGTTCTACGGAACACATAAGTATAATCTTAGATATATTATATCGATTACGGGGTCCTTTGGTCATTTTTTGTCACTATTTTTAGTCAAAATTTTTATATAATTCGGCTTTTGAAAACGACTCGTCCGATTACGTTTTTAAATAGCTCAAACTGAGCACAAATATCTAGTGAATAATCCAATAAAANNNNTTTTGGAAACAATTGTCTGATTCGGGCCATTTATTTAAAAAAATGTTGCTCTCAATATTTGTGCTCAGTTTGAGCTATCTAAGAACTTGATCAGATGAGTCGTTTTCAAAAGCAGAATTATATAAAAATTGTGGCTAAAAAAATGACCATTGCTAGAATCCTAATAATTGCACCCGGAAGCGAATTCTATTAAGGATAAATTTCAACTTTTGTGAGAGTGTTTTCTGTCAACAATGTCCTTTGAATGATAACCGCTAACTGCGTCGAAAAATCAAACCGCTCTTTTTTGAGTTACTGTGAATTACACTGTGTATTCGAGTTAATCACAAACAATTTCAGCTAGCTATTCAGCTCCAGACTGGGGCCTCCAGTAAGCACCTGATCATACGCATGATGATTGGCTCGCATTCAATAATATTGTGATGATTTTGTTGTATCTCACTTCTAATTGGTCGATGTCATTTGCTTTCTAGAGTTGAAATTACTAGGACGATTTGAAATAAGGAATTTCGAAAGTCAAAAATGGGTATCGATGTTTTTAGCCCATCTTGTAGAGAATTTTTTTCTGGTAATTTTAAAACGTAGGATTTTTTTTGTTTTTTGGTCAAATTTTCGAGATTTTACAAGGGGTGCTGAAGCCAGTTTTAGCGAATCCGTATGCAGAGCTAGAGCGCTAAACAAATAAAAACGGTTTACTAAAAAAAGCTTAATTTTCACTTGCCAAAAAAATTAGCGCTCTAGTTCTTCTAAAAGATTAGCTAGAACTGGGTCCAGCACCTCTTGTATAATCTCGAAAATTTGACCGAAAAATCGATTTTTTCTAATTTTCCAAAAACATTTGTCCAAAACATTTTTCCAAAAACATCATTTTAATAAACCCTACGTCTTAAAATTACCAGACATTGATACCCATTTTTGACTTTTAAAATTCCTTATTTCAAATCGTCTAGCTAAAATACTGTGAAAAATCGCCATTTTACCATCACAATCGTTCATTTTTTTTGACCATCAAAAAGACATAATTTTATATTCAAAGTTATCCCCATGCTTAATCCAGATGGCGTGGTGGTTGGTAATTACCGTTGTTCTTTAGCTGGACGGGATCTAAATCGAAGATATAAAACATCGTTGCGTGAAGCCTTCCCTTCCATTTGGCATACTAGGAGACAAATTGAACGAATATTAAATGATCATGAAATATCATTTTATATCGATCTACACGGACATTCTAGAAAACACAATGTTTTCATGTATGGTTGTCAGGCTAGGCTTTTTAATCCCCTCAGGCACCAAAGACACTTTTCTGGCTCAACTTTGAACCCTTATTATCGGAAAAGTGTGAGTGCTTGCGATTACGTTATTCTTTAGTCATTGAGATTAAGGATAGACTTAAATTTTTATATTATTCAATTTAAATTTTGACTTTATTTACCCTTTAGAATAGTGACCTTTACATAGTGACCTGCAAACTACGCACTTGTGAAAAATAAGAGACGTCAGAACAAAAATTAAAAACGGAGGAGATTCAGAATTAAGTTTCCTAAAAAGTGATTTCTTCAGAAATAACCTGCAATTTCCGGTATTCAATCTACAGGTGTTTTCCTAAAATATAACCTAACCTACGCAATTTATCAAAATCACTTGTGAAAAAATAAAACGGGCTCTGTGCCTGACAAGGCCTGGGAGGGTTAACGCGTTTGGATTGGCCCGTCTCCAAAAACGTTTTGACAGGGAAAAACAAAGCCTAATGTGGGACTTGAACCCACGGACCGGTTGATTAAAAGTCAACGCTCTTACCGACATGAGCTAACCAGGCTTCTTGGAGAACTGTGAAGTTATGAATTATTTAAATTAAATTGAGTGAAAATTTTAAAAAGATATTTAACTTCGGAGTACACCGTGACTATATCGAAAATTATCCCTATTAGCCCTTTCTCAGCACGTCTAACTTTGAGCCAGTGTCCAATCACAATAACTCTGATTGTCGACTTAATCAAGAATCCCGCGATTTCATTGGCACTTTCTCAAGTTATGACGCGGCTGAGAAAGGCGCGAATACGATAAATTTTCATACATAGAGGAGAAATGGAAGCCCCACTTAAATTCTTCACATGATTATTTTCATCTAATTTGTTTTACCTAGGGAAACCCCACCGTAGAAATATTGCCAAAATGGACACTTTAACGCGTTGGAAGTAAGAGCTGAACTATTTAGGATACAAGTCTGACCCGAAAAAATTTTGGACAAAAATATTTCTCGAAAAATGACCAAACCGGTCCGGGGGGGTTAAAAGGCTCAAACTCTCTAAAATTTGATCAATTTAAACGCTGTGAGAGCTAAAAGAGCTGAACTTTTCAGGAGATACTAAGTTAACCCCGAGAAAATTTTGGGACAATAATTTTCCCGAAAATGACCCAAAACCGGTCCTGGTGTTAAAAAGGCCTCACAACTCTCTAAAATTCGTCAATTTAACGCTTGCGAGTTTCGAGCTGAACATTTTAAGCGGATCTAAGTTGACCCAGAAAATTTTGGGACCAAAATTATGAATTGAAAATGACAAAACAGTCAGTGTGGTTAAAAACCTCAAACTCTTCAAAATTCTCAATTTAACCCGTGCGAGTTTCAAGCTAAGCATTTACGGATACTAAGTTGGCCAAGAAAAAAATTTTAACACATTTTTTTCGAAAAAGCCAAAAAACAATCAGTGGGAGTTAAAAGCTCCAAAATAATCTTCTGAAAAATGATTGCAAACACGTTTTTATTTTTGTCACTTGTGACGATGAATTCTCATTTCTTATTTTTAAACCTCATTACAGAATCGAATATGAAAAGTGAAACTGGTCGTTCGTATCTTAGGGGGGGGGTGATTCAAAACTAGATCGGATCGTATTGCTAAAAACATCCGATCCAAAAAATACCATACATCCAATTATGCCGATCCCTGCCTTATTAATACAATTTTGCTTTATTAATTAATTTTCAACAACAGCAAAAATAAGTTAATAATGTCAGTAGCTTTCTTGAAGTAATACTATTACTAATAGCGTAAGAATTATTCCATTAACTTGATTAACCTCAAAAGAAAATCCTGTTTTCCGACAATAAAACATGCAAATTTAATGACACTTATATCTGAAATTCTACCATAGAAGTTTAAAAAATAATTTAAAAGTTTTTTCTGGCAATTTGCGATATGTATTAGAATAGTTCAATAATTGATGATTCATTTTTTACTGAATGCCACAAAAAACTTCAAAATGTTTCGCTGAAACATTTCTGCTGAAAAGTTGATTCTTCTCGATCCAAAAAAATCGTGTGTTAATTAACCGGATATGGGAAACACTATTTTTTCTCTAAAAGTGATAAACAGGAGACGTCGGATATCACGTCAATATTATCACGATTCTTGATGACCTTTTTGCCACTTTTCTAGTACATTTTTGATTAATTCTTTTTTTGAGCCTCAAACTTGCAAAAAATACTTTGAATAATTAAGTTAAACAAAAAACGGTCTGAAGCGACCTTAATTCAAATTCCTTTGAGATTAATACGTTATAGTATAGTTTTGGATTATGTTGATTATTCAGTTTGTCAAAAATTTTGAAACAATGATGTGAGCAAACCAATTTTTTTTACGCCTCAATTTAGCGTATCTACAAACGCAATCGGATAAGTCTGTTTTCAGGAGCGAAATTTAATTTAAAAAAAGAGCGTCCAGCAAGTGCTCAAATGGATATGTCAACAATTTTCAATTTTATAAATATGTCAGAGTGGGTTCATATTTAATCACCATGTATTCTGATGAGAGGAAAACTTCAACAAATGCCATCAAATGAAACTAGATATGTAAATTTCGACATTCAACCTTAAAATTGATGTCATTTCAGGACGCTCACAAAAGTAAGTGTCATAAAAAATCCGGTAAACTAATCGGCGATATAATGTTTTGAGTCTTGACATACAACAACTATTTAAAATAATGACCTTAAATTGCGTAGTTTTTTTTTTGGGCAAATTCAGCGAATATAAGGCCAGCAATATCGGGTCCTCTGTGATGAATTCGACAATTGAAAAAAAGACTCTCTTAGAGAAGTCAGAATTATTTTTATTGTTAATCTTTTTGTCTGATATTTGAAAGTTTCTCCAAAATTTGAAAATTTTTCCACATTTGACGATTTTTACCAAATTGTGACAAATTGCATTGAAATTTTCAAACAAAATATAAGATGTCCTAACAAATTTAAAATTCTTAACTTAAATTTCAAAAATCTCAACAAATTTAAAAAAAATACCTAACCATTTTTACTGAATCTACCAATTTTCTTTCTAAATTTATCTATTTTGTTAGAATTTGCAAATTTTTAAAAATTCAGTCTACCAAATTGTAAGAATTTATATTTTTGAAAAAATTTCTTCTAATTTCTTGTAAGAACTTTTTTCAGATTAGCTAAAGAGTTTTCAATTTTATAAAAAACCTCAAAATTTTGGATTTTAATTATCGAATTGATATAATAATCCAAAAAAAAATCCGAATACCAATATAAAACATGAAAAAAACCCTAAATTTTGTAAGAAAATTTTTTGCAAATTGTTCAAGAAAAAATTTCAATTTGATAAAAATTTCTGAGACTCAAAGTATAGAAAGCTGATTTTAGCTGCATTCTATTTTGTTAACGGTTTGCTTATAAAAACCTAAAAAAGATGAATTTCGATGAAAATTTTGTTCGAATTTTGCATAATTTTGAATTTTTTCTAATAGTTTTTTCAGTAATTAACTTTTTCTCGTATCCCTGACATTGGATCTGACTATTTACAACTATTTATTATTTGCAAACTTACTGACAAAAATGTATTCAAATTATGATTTTCGTACTCAAAAAAAGTTTCGGAATTTTTCTTCAAACTTCTATTTTTTGACGAATGTTGAGGGTAAATAACTTTGAGTGCCTCTAAAGCAATGAGAAAAAAAATTTAAAAACTTTGTACCTCTTCCCGCTTTGCACACTTTTAAAGAAGTGCTTTTTCTTTAAAAAAAATCTGATATTGTGCGACTAAAATGATTTTCCCAGCGACCATGTTGCAAAAACAACCCATTTATTTTGGAAATTTTTCTAATAACAAGAAAATTAGAAATCATGTTTTTTACGGCTTGTTAAGCTAACAAATTAACTTTTATACTAAAAAAAGAAAAATTTGAATCCAGAGACTAGATAAAGTTTGTACCAAAAAACTGGAAAAATACTTTTGTGGACCGATTATACCGCCCGTCGTCATAACAAAAAACTTTTTGACACCATTTTTGAAAATTAAACAAATATCTCCTAGAATACGAAGTTTGAACTCAATACAATTGCGATTAGCTCAGGACTAACGTTTGAAAATCAGTTAAAACCCACCGTTACCCCCTTATTATAAGCTTAAATCGACCCTTTTCCCAAAATACTATTGTTTATTATTTTGTACAATAAACTGGTCACGAGAATTAATGCAATTTAAAAAATCGGCTCCTATCACTAATAATAAAAAAAAATACATATGGCTCTTCCTTCGTATAACTCAAAATTGTCTGAATCTAGAAAACAATTAAAATTTGTTTCTAAAACTTAAAATTTTAATTTTTCAAGGTCAAATCATAGTGAAATAAATGCAACAAAAAGAAGTTTTAACTTAAGGATGTGTGTATAGGCTGAAAGGCCTTTTTCGAAGCTCATAACTTTTATGCCTTCTTAAAAATCCTATAAAAACCTCCAGTATAGTAGTTCTTATCTCTGAAAAATTTTTACTTCTAACTTTTTTCCAAGGCATGTCGAGTCGACACGAACATTTCGACCAACAGGTAAATTAGTTGACCGCCGAGCAAAAAGTTTTATTGAATCGTATTATTTTTTCAACCTTATTTCAAAACAATTTGATTTCTCACAATAATGTTATATTTTATAACAAAAAAAATTTGCCACTAAAAGTCCGTACTTTTGTTTCGTTGTATTTATGAATTCATTTTATGCATACAGAACATTTGCAGGCAATTAGAATAAAAGGATACGCCCGAAGTTGAAATTTTTTGCCTTAACTCCCAGATTCACAGTTTGAAAATTATTTTTTGAGGTCAAGTCATCGTATTAAAATTTCAGTGGTATCAAAAGATTCGCCACAATCATGTTTCTGAAAATTTTTTCACAATTTTTGAAATCATATAAACAAACAGGCCACGTTGAGATCAGAAATTGTGAAATAAGTGACAGCACTTCCAGTTCAATAGATAAGACTGCCTATACAACCCTTAAGAGGTTTTATAAAGAAATTTACTAGGAAAATTGGAATTGTTTTTATCGAAATATTTTTTTTTACATTTTGAAGCGAGAGAAAAAAAAAAAAACAAAAAATAACCATACTAACCAGTCATGAACTAGTTCCTTCAACGTCTGGTCAGAGTAACAGCCTCCCGTCGATACCTCATTAATAGGTCATTCACTGCATTCTTTCATAATTTCTTAAAATTCCATTTGCATCAAAGGATACTCCTTTCAAGAGATAAATTGACCAATTTTCGAGGTCCAAAATGATTATGTTACCTCTGAACCAGTTAAGGGGTTGTGTGGTGTAGAATGTTAGAATTGCTGGGGAAAAAATTAGCGCCTTTTCCTCCAGCCTTGGACCCTGGAAAAGGGTTTTGATAAACCGGCAAGATTAAAGAAATAAATGAGAAAAAAAATAAACGGGACTCAGAAAACAAAACCTTGCTTCTAATCACCCTGCATAAATGAACTTTTCATGAAATTTCTGGTGGAAGGAGTGGCTTCACAATTCACACAAAAAAACCTCTCTCGGCAATAAGGTCGGTCAATTTTTGTTCAAATTGAATAAAACCTTAAAATTTATGAAAACCTATCGAATATTGTCAATTTTTATCCGTTAATTGCGTTAAAAAAATTACCTCTGTTTGTTTTAAAGACGGTAAAAATTAAATTCATGAATTTTCTCTTTAAAATCGGAATAAGTCGGTCAATTTTTGGTTTCAAATGAATAAAACATAAAATGTAAATGAACACCTACACCAAATATTGTCATATTTTTGTGCCGTATTTCGTTGAGAAAAACTTATTCTCCCTGTTTGTTTTTATGACGTAAAATAAGTTCATGTACGATATAATTTGTGTGTTGGTAAGTAAGTTGCAAAAGCCATGTTTTGACGCGTGGTGTGACACTGACACTAGCTAAACCAAAAATAACACATATGATTGGTTGAAATATCAAATCATTCTGATTTGTTTTTCTCAGCTGAATTCTGGAATAAAACAAAAATTTTTCTTCAACGCTTGTTCCATTTACACCCACAAGGAGTTTACTCCCAAAAGTTCAGGATTTATGTCATCTATAAAAAATCCTCGCCAGCCTGATCGCGATGCGCGCCCACTCGGATGAACTAATGACAATTAAATTTGAGAATTATTGATGACTGAGCTTCATGAAAAAATAAATTTTTTCCAGCGATTCCAGCCCGAGTTGCACATTCAATTTGAAGAGGAGATTCTTAAGGTTTTGCGAGATATAACTTTTTTCTGCTAAAGCTTGCGTATTTTCTAAAAATATTATTTCCAAAATTGTTTTTTGAAATGAGCAAATTTTGATGAAAAAGCACGATATCGGGAAAACTGGTGGACGCAAAATTTGAAAAATGTGAAATTTCATAAAACTCACGAGACCGGATCAATCTGGCCAAGTTAGAGCAAAATCCATTTCTCACGGTGGGTTCCCTAGTTTACCCCAATTCAGATACGGTTTATAGCAAATTATGGGAGCGTGCTTCGTACCCAAATTGCCACTCGACTTTTTTTGTCCTCCCTATACTTTTTAAGTGGTACGAAAGCAGCGCCCGTGCTTTCCCATACCCAAATTGTCTGCATTAATTTTTTTTATTAGGTCAATTTGGGTACGGAAAGCACGCGGCGTGCTTAGCGTATCCCAAATTGGTCTGAATCGAAAATATGTAGTGAAAAACTCAACGTCATGGTTATTGCGTCATTAGGGTGTTGAGGAATTTCACCGACTGCACTGGAGCACAGTGATAGGCATGAACTTAATGCCGCATAAGTAGGTCAGAGCGGGAGACTATCTGCAAACCGAAACCCCTCAGTACGGATTTTTTTAGTTTTTGTGACGCGATCGGTATGATCACAACAAAAAATCAATAATAAATGAACCTGTATAGCGCCTTTCACAGCCGCGAAAGGTTGTTTTTGCATACTCAAGTTGTGACCGCTTGGAGCTCCAGAATTTTTTTCCACACGAATCGGAATCAATTCTTTTGAGAAAGTTTAATCCCATTAACTCAAAGAATCCGTACTGAGGGTTTATTTTTGCAAATAAGTCTCCGGTACTGACCCTACTCCATGTCGTCTAGTGCACTGTCGTGCCAGTGCATCGTAAATTCCTCACACCCTAATGACGCAAACCATGACGTTGCATTTTTCACAACATATTTTCGATTCAGGCCAATTTGGTACGCTAAGCACGCCCTTGTTCCGTACCCAAATTGACCTAATAAAAAAAAATAATGCAGACCGAATTTGGTACGTTAGCACGGGGCGTTAGCGTGAGCCCAAAATGGAGACACTAGACACCGACTCCAAATTATTCCAAAAGACTCATTATTAAGCAGCAACTCTTTGAATGGTAGGAACATGTTTTTGTGACGACGCTCTATTTCACTCATATAGTCTATATCATATAGACTATATGATAAAGAACGTGTTTTGAGTGTTTCTACAATAGCAAACTTGAAAATAATGATTCGGAAAATCAGATTATTTCAAATAAGCTCAAAGATTATACCTTTTACGTGTATTTAAAAAGTTTCAATCAGAAATTCAGAAGTAGCAAAAAGTTGTTCATCACAAGAAAAAATGTAGAAAGGCCGACCTGTCCCTTACCTGCTAAGACGTACCACCGAGTCGCTGCTACCGACCCTTTATAAATGACTACAATTCACAAGCAAGATCGGGTAGAAAAATAATTCCAGGACCAAAAATGAAAAATTGTGAAAAATTTAAGCATTCTGAATCTCATAAAATCCTTGATAATTTTACTACATGTATACGAACGAGCCATGGACCGTGGCCCACGATGGTTTTTTGGTGATCAGGAAACATTAAAATTCCTATGCCGAACACAAGGAATTTCCCATTAAAAGTTAAAAAGCCTTTTTTAAAGCGACCAGAGGACCCCGGAGCCGAAAAATTATTCCCTTTTATGATGGCATTAAATGCAAATAATACATTCAACTACGACACCTGTAAATATAAAGTTCACCCGAAAAAAGAAGGAACCGGGAGAATATTTATGCATCGCTTAGGGGTTAAACATTCTTATACCCTGGAAGCTAGTTTTGGTGGTTCGACGTTAGGTGATAGAAAGGGAACACATTTGGGGTTGAAAGACTTGGAAGATATGGGAAAGCATATTTGTGATACACTCTTGGACTTTTTTGATCCAGATCAATCAAAGGATTTTGTCAGAAATTCAATTTCTAATTAAATTTTGCGCTTAAAAAAATCAATTTTGATTAAGTCCTCGCTCCCTAACTGGAACAAATACCGATCCTTAAAAGCAGTCAGGGAACATCTCTATATACTTGCGCTGGAAAGCTTCATTGTAGATTGAAATTGTAGTTAAACTCGAATTTAAATGAAAGAGGTTTTTGTATAACATAAATCAAGTACAGTCAGCAGTTTCATATCATTTTTTAATTGTAAGCGAATTTTGCTTTTATTTTTAATTAATAATTTCAATATAAATGAAGAGTTTTTTTCTTTTTCGTATTATTACGATTTTTCCAATGCGTTAATTGAAAGTAAATAAACGTGTTGTAACCGCCCAATCAGAATTTAAAGTTGTTATTAAATGAAATTAGGCACCAGGGTTTGGAAGAGATTTTTCTCGCCGGTTTGCGTGGGTTTTCTTCCCCTTTTTTCTCTATTATTTACTTAAACCTACGCGCATGAAAGGCGAACGAAATGACCCATATTTACAAGCCTGCTCCAAACGTGTTATCAAAATTCCACCCTAAATATTGTATCTTGCGCTGCTTCAATTATTAATAACAATAAGTTTAAACGTCACGTGTGAACCAATATGATTATTACATAACATAATTGAATTATTATTGAAGAGAAGTTTAGACATCACTCAGTTCATAATGAACCAATAAGAAACTTCAAGTGGGACACAATATTTGTTTCCTCCACAATTTGTGTCAAGTTGACCAGAAATTCTTTATTTATTCAAAATAATTAGTTTGGGTCGGCTTCGCCTACCCAAACTAATTATTTTACATAGAATAAATCGAATAAGTTTGAAACTTGTACTCATTTTGTTACTTCAAAAACCATAAAAATACGAGGAAATGTATAATTTTTATTTCTACAATTTTGTATCTCATAAATATCAGGAGAAGTTAAAAAATATCTCCAAAAAATTTAACGAGTTAGGAAGCGTGGACTGTATGAGAATTTTTTTTATGAAAATTTACAATAAATCTCGGATTTTTTCAAAATATCAAAGTTCTTGATTTTCAATGTTTGACCTGCCACAATCCCCCAAAAGGTTTTATATTGTCAAAACGAAATCTTAACTAAACTTCGAGAGGCTATGGCTGCAAAATACGGTGAACAATCCGTACCATCCGATCCGACATTACTCCATGGATTTGAGTCCGATACTAGTGGTTCCAATTCAAGTTCAGACGAGGGTCTTCCGGCTCATCTGAGTGAAGAATTCAAGGTTTGTTCTTTGATTATTTGAATATAAAACCGTTTTTTGTTGACAACCTTTGAACAAATTTTCGAATTTTTTTATGAAAATTTTGCGCTCGAGGGGGTTTAATAATTTTTTTAGCTCAAACGTAAGAAACTGAAAACTCGCAAAGAACGCCAGAAAAGACTAGAAACAAAATCAAATCCAAACCTAACAAATGATCCCAAACACCTCAGAGCCAAATCTGCCGAAGATTTGGTAAGTATTTTTTATATTTTATATAATTTTTCAATTCAAAAATTGTTTTTATTCAACGTTTCGGTTTATTCCATTTTCAAGAGTGAGAAATAAAAGAATTTTAGATGCATAAAAAGTATGTCACTGAGGCTCGATTCGCGAAATTGCTTTTGGAACGAAAAATACTTTTTATGTATCTAAAATTCTTTTATTTCTCACTCTTGAAAAAAGAATAAACCGAAACGTTGAATAAAAACAATTTTTGAATTGAAAAATTATATTATATAAATATCTCGAGAAACCCTACAATTTTTATATTTTCTGCCGAACTATGATAAAAACACTTTCGTTAGCTACTTTTATCTAGAAAATTTGCGTGATCGCAATATCGATTACGGGGCTTCCTGGGCATTTTTTGCCACTTTTTTTTTATATAATTCGGCTTTTGAAAACGACTCATCCCATAATGGGGGATTCCCATTAAGTTCTTACACCCCACTCGGGGCTCATCGCTAATAGCGTTGGTTGAATCGCCGAGTTGACCGTAGATAGCTCAAACTGAGCACAAATATCTAGAATCGGACCATTTTTTGATAAGATTACTGAAATTGTTTAATCATCAGTTTTTGTTAAAAAATTGGAAACTATGATCTGATTTGGACCATTCTTTAAATTTATTTTTCTCTAAATAATATAATTTCTCCGAATTATAATAAAATTTATAATAATATCTCCGAATTATATAAAAATGTTGGCCATAGTAGCTAAAAATGCCCAGGAGGCCCCGTAATCGATATATTCACAAGAGATAAATAATGTTGTTAAGATATGATTAATTTCGATAGTACCAACTTGGTACTACAATAGAACACTCGTTTGTTCGTCAAGTTCATAAATTGTAATTTCATCATTAAAAAGTTAGCCTAATGTGGGAACTTGAACCCACGACCGTTGGATTAAAAGTCCAACGCTCTACCGACTGAGCTAACCAGGCTTCGAAGATCTGCGTATTTGAAATATATATAAACTTTTAAGAAGAAGTTATTATGAAATACAGTACAAGTGTAAGTAAAATGTTTTTTAGATTATAAAAAATATTCGCGAACAATCTCGAACTGTTCGACAAGCACCTACGCCCAGAATACCACGAACCGAACCGGAATTGCAACCGGTTCTGATCAAAAAGGTAATAGAAAATGTATCCAAGTTAATAAATAATCACGCCGATAATTAAGAAGTCTTAATTTTCTAAAAAAATAATTTTCACCACATATTAAATAGGGCCGGACGAAATTAAGCCAAATTATGGTACTACCACCCATTCCAGTAAACCACTGGAAGCCATAAAAATTGGCGTGTAGATAGTCCGTACAGTCGTAAGGATCAAAAGGTATTTTATTAAGCACAATCAGCTTATTTAGTGACTAAAGTTTAGCCTAGACAAAAGGAGTTTTTTTGCTAATCATTTTTTTTTTAATATAAATGTCTTTACTTAAATAAAAAAGCAGGCAAGCGGCGCATTCATGCAGTTAAAACATTTAAAAGAAACTTTCATTGTATATCATAAATATTCACATATATCATTAATTTTAAGAAATATTTCAACAATTTCAATTTTCAGCAAAAATTGAGATGAGCGCAATTATTGACGGATATCTAAAATTTTGTGTATTTTTTGTGCTTGATAATCGCACAGCAATTTCGTTGTGACCGTCAGGCGCTACTACACTACATCTACCACAGTAGTCTACTGAATTTTCCCGACTACTGTAGTTATAATATTGATGTTTGACATTGTACAGTACAATTTGTACTGCCAAAATTAAAAGGGCCTACTAGAGATCCGGCAGATTTGGTTAACTTGCTTTTTTAATAAATTGAAACAACAATGTTATTACATGGATGTTATCACAATTGTTACAACATGGAAAAAACTCAAACAAAACTAAGGCAGAAAATTAAACAACGAAACTTTTATCTTAAATGGTAATTCATCTTACCAGTATAAATAAATAATAATTAATGAAAAAGTAAAGAATAAAAAATATCACTTTTTTCGATGCAGAAGGTAAATTGAATAAATAAAAATAAATTGAAAAAGCCTATTATAATTTTTATTTTTTCGGAAAAAGATACAGTATGTGACATAATGTTTGTCACATTTTTGCTCCCAATTTTAGATTTTTTCTGAAATCTGATTGACACCACTGATTGGTCAATGAGCATTTAAATATGTGAAGCATCTACGTGTTTGTAAATTCAAACGTTTTGATTGGTCAAGTTAAACTTGAGCAAAAAAGGAAGATTGGGAGCAAAAATGTGACATGCTGTATTATAATTTAAATATAAATTTCCTTATTCCGAAAATAAATATATGCCGGGCCTCTATTATATCCTGAAATTTGACACTCTAATAATGACAATTGTCATGTCTTAAAATCAAATGTCTTGGCGATATTTTTTCAGAGGAGCCTTTTTCAGTGGTTCAGTTGCCCGAGTTTTTCCTGAAGATTGCGGAACCAATTTTGAAACTTCTAGAAATAGTTAAGAGGCAATGGTTTGATACCTTGCATGACGGTCTTCGATTTTTGAACCGGATTCCAGAATTCCGGTAATTACCGGTCAAATCTTAAATTTTCGGTTTCTGGGTCACTGTTGGTGATATCCCTTTAACACCTTTTGCCTAATCTGAGAGATGTGGGTTGAGGGAGCCAATCCTAACACTCCTAAGACCCCTCCTAGCCACTCATGAGGCCGCTTTTCAGCCCACATCTCTNAGATTAAGCAAAAGGTGTTAAAGGGATATGAGACTGATTTTTACCTTTCGTCTTCAATTTTGTCTTCATGAATCATGATGGAAACATTTCATCAAATTTGTGCTATTATTAAAAAGTGAATTCAAGGTAATGCAGTTTAAATATTTTGTTATTTTTATCAGGCATCACTCGAACGAGTTTTGGTTCCGCTTCGACCAAATCATGCAACATTAATGCAAATTGAAAATCAGGAAAGGTGCATTGATGAATTTGAAGCAACCGTTTTATATGTGACGATTTGAAATAAAAAAAAATGATTTAAAGGTGCGAAAAGTGAACTTTTAGTCTTCGAGTTCTCATGGGGGGGGGTTCTTCATTATTTGAATGTTCCAAAAGATTCACAATAATCGGTTTTCTGGAGACGGTATTATAAACTTGGGGTCATAAATGGCCGCAAGGTGGCGCTAGAGGACAGACCACTTTTCGCACCTTTGAGGGGTGGTGGTTCCTACATTTTCTGTACTAATTATGGCATAAAAATGCACCAAACGATACGTCGTTTACGTTTAAAAAGCGCAAAACAACTCAAATAACAACAGAAAAAATTTCGAATTTTTTCAAAATTAAGTTAAAAAATAACGTTTCTTACAATTTGACCACTAAAACTGGAAAATATCGGGTTGATGTAAGCCAACTTTCTCTTCAGTATATCTCTGGATTTTTTTGAGCCTACTCTCGAAAAAATCGAAGCAGATTTTTTTTCGGAAATTTTTTCGAGTCACCTTGAAAAATTCATATTTTGATTTTGAGTTCGAAATTGAACAAAAGCGACCAAACGAAGTTTTTGTTTGTTTTGGTCGAGCGTTTGCAAAAGTTTGAGCAAATTTTAGAATTTAAACTAGAAGGAAATAAATTTTCCGATGAAAAATGTTCAAAAAACCGGTAGTTTTTTGCATGTTCTGGATATAGGCTATATCATATGGATTACCCGCCCTCAGAGTACAAATCTTAAATATTTGAAAAATACGAAATCTAAGCATTTAATTGGTTGATCCTTTCTTAATCTGACCAATGAAATCGGTCAATGATTGGGTGCTAATATCTTGCATTGTTTGTTTCATTCAAATATTTAGGATTTGTACTCTGAGGGCGGGTAATTCATATAGCACTTTCCAAAAATACCCACCATACGAAGTTTCGCCCACTAATTATACACGTTCTGTTAATATTTGAGTTTATTTCGAAATAAAACGTAGGAGAAAAAAGCTTTTCCGTTTTGGATAGGAGGTCTTATAAAGGCTTTGTATCTAGGAGTGTATTCATACAAAAAAATAAGACCTATTTCTTTCGAAAGCTTAAAGGGTTGGGGGTCTTTTCTCCCGTCTATCGAAAAAGACGGGAGAAAAAAATATTTTTTTTCTCCGCTTTTTTTTGACGGGAGAAAAATAAATATTTTTTTTCTCCCGTCTTTTGCTAGACGGGAGAAAAAAAATATTTTTTTTCTCCCGTCTTTTTCTCCCCGTTCTTTTTTCTCCCGTCTGTTCTCCGTCTTTTTTCAGCATTTCCAGATCGCATCGTTTTTGGTTGCGATTTGTTATGTTTTTCATAAATAATTTTTCATTAATGAAAATTAAGGAAATTTTACATCAAACAATGTGATGACGCAGAACGTGGATAAATCTTGAAATTGTGACTTTTCAGAGCACAATTTTTTGGCTGATATTATACCGGAAAAAAATACTCCGAGGAAAACCTATTCTCAAAAAATCCAAATTATTGCACCCTATTCTAACCGTCACCCTAAGTAGCAAACCATTTACTATATACAATCTTGACAAAACACTAAAAAATATTTTTTCTGAGAGGAGAGAAAAGACCCCAAGACCGCTTAAGGGTGGGTGTCGCCAAATTTTGACAGTTATGAAGCTATTTTTGGATAAACAGCAGAGTGATATCCCAAAAACACTTTTGAATCTTGAGAACACACTCTTCGCGGTGATTGTTGTAATTGTAACAGTAATTGATACATCCACCTACGTCTACACTTACGCTTTTAAAAGGTTCCTAAACAACCTAGAATGATTTTTCCTTCCAATTTTCACCATTTTTCCATTATTTTTTACTGTGGTCAGGCTCCAAGAAGCCATCACATATAATGCATTGTCCTTTACTCGGAATTTTGCTTTTGACGGACAAAACGCGAAAACAGAACATAAAATTTTTCAAAAAGGTCAGCTTTGGGCGGCTCAGGCAAAAAGTATTTCTCCCCAGTTTGAGAGAATACGAGTTTCGACTCAAACTGCATCGAAAGCACAAACTTGTTTTGAAACTGCCATTAAATTATTTTTTTTTGAAATTTTGATTCGCGTCTCTTGTGGGGGCCAGTCAACTTTGTCATTGTTTATTTTTTGAACTTTGACAAATCTTTAAAAACCCAAAAAAAAATTGGACAAAATGCTTCAAATATTTTTTTTTGTATTTCAAACGCTTTTAAGGATTTTGGTGCAATTTTTAACTTGGTAGCGGCAAAGAAAACAAATTAGAGCACTTTCATTATAAAATGATAAATAATCTTTATTTTTAGTTTTGCGTTTTTGGCCGCCAAGAGCAAAATCCGAGGAAAAGAGCGCGTTTGACATTATGTGTGAGACTGTTCTCTGAAGCCTGTACACAAAAAATGAAAAATGGTGGAATTGAGAGAAAAATTCATTTCTGAGTGTTTTTAGGAGGCTTTTTTAATAGCGTAGGTGTAGGCTAGGTTGAAGATTGTATCGATTACTGTTATTACAAATCACCGTTAAGAGTTGTTCTCTCAAGATGCAAAAGTTTTTGGGATATTCAGCTCTGCTAGTTTATTCAAAAATACCTTCGTAAACTGTTCAAAATTTGCGACACCACTGCTTAGGGGGTACTGTCCGCGGAATTCATTTTTCTCGATGAAATCTGGCCAACTAGGGCTTGAAGCGATATTATTTAGATTAAGACAGTTTCGTAGATCTAAGCCTTTAGCTTGCGCTCGAATAATATATCAAATTTTTTTTGTATGCCTACACTTCCTGACACATCAAGCAACACAAAAGGACCCAAGCCAAAATGGTAAAAACTATCCTCCTTCCCACGGTTTTAAATTTCGAAATTATCTGAAATTTTCGACATAACTTGAAAAGTGGTGGCCAAACTTATCTTTGGATCAAAATTTCAAATTTTCGCTCTATTTTTTAGGATATGCAGAAAGACCACCGTTGTTTTGGCCATTATCCGTCGGGAAAAACCTATCTTACTCTAGGAATTTTTTTTCAAATTCATTCAGTTTTTTTTTCTAAGCTAGCTCAACAATACTAACATATAAAACTCGGTCATTTTTTGGATTTCGACCTTAACTGAAAATATGATTTTTTTAAGAACCCACCGAGAAATTCGAAAAAAAGTACTTCGATTTTTTTGTAGTAGGCTCAAAAGAAAGCTACTGAAACACTGTCAGAAAGTGGCTACGTCAAGGTGATATTTTGAGGTTTCAGTGGTTAATTTAAAGCCAATCGTAATTTTTTAGTTCATTTTGAAAAAAATACTTTACGAAAAATCGAAAAACAACGGCAAAATTTCGAAAAAAAATTTTCGATGATTTGTCGGTAGTGCACTTGTTATCACCGGGTGCATTTTGGAGCCATTTATATTGCCCTAAGGCCTGCATTAAAACCGCGATCAGACTCCTTAAGGGGGTGCATGTCTGATTTTATGTAGAGTGCACTATCATAGTGCAGCAATTGGCTTCGCAGATGTCTACGAAATGTATTTTGATCAATCTTCAAATTTTTTTTTCCGAAATTTTCGTGTTTTTGTTGTCGATTTTTTTTCTAAGTACTTTTATCAGAATTAAGTAATTTATCGGAAATTTAAAGTATTTTATCAGAATTAAGTCAAAAAATATTGTTTGTTAAGATTTGACACTAAACTTCAAAATATCGGCTCGACGTAAGCAACTGTGTTTTTCAGTGTTTCCTGGCGTTCGTTTTGGCATATAAGAAAAACGTCGGAGCTCATGTTTTTCGAAATTTTTTCGATTTTTCAGTGTGATTTTCAGCTATTTCGACCAGGAATTACCGTGTTTTATAAGAAAACGACCGAAACACGATACATTTCACTGTGTGAATTAACTTGGCTGTTCATTAAAAAATGAATTTGTTGAAACTTATAAAAATTATAATGCTTCAGAAAATATTTATCTGTATTTTTCAGGAAAGCAACTTTGACTGCGCATAAAACCATAATGACAGAAAGATAGCATTACTGAGCGCATAACATCACGAGCTCGGCAATTTTAAGAAAGTGCTTTTTTCCGCGAAAAATTGGCTTACTGTGCTCCAATGAAATTGAAATTAGCGCTAGGGTCCAAGAACAGCCATTTTGAAGGCGGTTATCAAGTATTGTTAGGCAAATTAAGGAAAAAAAAATATATCTGAGCGGCATAACTTTTTCTTAAAACTAACAAATTAGGATGCTCACAAAAAATCAGAAAATTATGTTATATCATCGCTTAATTGAAATGAACGATAAGTCAAAAATGACTTTTTGGCCGGTAAAATACCGGTTACGACATACAAAACTTGTTTGTCACTTTTTTCAAAAACTGCAGCAAATATCTCTGGGTCTTTAGAACATGGAAACTCAAGCAACTTTTTATTCAGCTCGGAACAAACGTTGGAAAATCACTAAAATGCGTGGTCACTCCTTAAGGGCCCAGAAATATCCTGTCCTAATTTGCATATTTCTCGATAATTATTGAGCCGAACGGGCCTTGGAGATATTAATTCGATTAGCAGTTTGTAGAACTAGGCCTTCAACTTTGCGAAAAAAATTTGCAAAACTTTTTTTGCATTAATACTATCCCAGACACATTAGCAAACAAGAGACCTAAGCCAAAACCGGAAATTCCTCTACTCCCTGAGGTTATATTTTGAAATATTGAAAATTTTAACATACCCTGTAGTAATTATATACGAAAACTTTACAGTGGCGTTTTTGTCGATAAGTGCTATATTTTTTTTCTAGACATGCAAAAACGCACCGTTTTTTTGGACTTACGCCTCGAAAAATCCTACTCCCTCCAGGTTAATTTGGAAAATTAGCTGAAAATTTCTGCAAAAAATAGTCAGAACAAATAAAAACTTTACAGGAGGCGGTTTTTTTGCAATTTCAGACCAAACTCAAAATATGAAAATTTCTGCAGGTCACGTGAAAAATTTCCGGAAAAAAGTGGTTTCGATTTTTTTCGAAAGTAGGCTCAAAGGAAGCTGAAGAAACTCTAAGGAAATGTTGGCTACGGCATGACGAAATTTTGAAGTCTTAGTGGGTCAAATGTTGACAAGGTTATTTTTTTAACCTGAATTTTGAGGAAAATGATTAAAAAAATCAAAAACACGAAAATTTTCGAAAACTTTTTTTGTTGTCATTGGGTTGTTTTATGCGTCAATACATAACATGATTTGGTGGCATTTTTATGAAATAATATACTGCAGGAAATGTAGGGGCAAAAAAAGAAGGAATAACCCTTAAGGAAAAGATTCAAACATTTGAAAGTATGTAATTCACATTTTGACTTTATTAACCCTATAGAAAAGTGACATTAAACAGAACTTGTGTTTCACCTACGCAATTTTTATTTGTGGGAAATGGGAGAGTTCAAGCAACAAAAATATATAGGGAAAAGATTAAAAATGAATTAATTTTCTAAAAAGTGACTTCCTCAGAAATAACCTGCAATTTTTCGGGTCTTTAATCTTACAGGTGTTTTTCCGAAAAAAAAACCTACGCATTTTCAAAATACACTTTTAAAGAAATAAAATTTTATAAGGACAAAAGTTGGAAATCCGGCAGTTTCAGAATTTTTTCCCTGAAAAATGAATCTTCAGAAGCAACTGCAATTCCTTTAAATTTACATTGCTTTTTGAAAAATAGCTCATGCGCTTGTAGGTGATACCATTTTTTATGAGAAAAATCTCAAAACCAAAAAAACGTTCAGTCTGTTAAAGATAGATCACCAAAAAATTTTCTACAAGGATGGGCCAAGTAAATCGGTACCCATTTTTTACTTTCAAAATTTCTTATTTCAAATTCGTCTGTACTAGTATAAATTCGGTCAAAATGCCGAAGGGCGAGTTTTTAAATGTTTCACTTCTATTCTCATGTATTTTTTAACTATTGTTGTTTGAGATCACGCAGTTGAGAATCTGAAATCTGAAAGTTAGATTTTTTTTGAAACGGAACTGTCTAAGAACCAGGGGTGCGGCATGAACGTTTTCGAAAACCTGATGCGATCGACAATTACTATCGGAACTTGATGTCGAATGATGCGGCAATTTTGAAAAACCTGATCGGATCGCATTGATCGGATCGCAAATTTAAAAAAACCCTGATCGGATCGACTTGATCGCGATCGCAGGTTTGAAAAACCCGATGGGATCAAAAGTGATCCGATCAAGTATTTGTCCGATCCTCGATCGGACAAAAAATTTAACTTTTTAATGAAAAGTGGTTCTTTGACGCCATATGTTTTTACGGCTGTGGAAAATAGAGCGGCCGCGGTACAACTTCTTGGGGAGGCTAATAATTCGGCAATTCAAGGGACAGAAAGTTGTAGCAATTTTTTTGAAAAATGTCTTTACAAATCCTTAGGTAGGCTTTTTTTAAGGTCACCGGCCACCTTTTGCCCCATGCTTTTTTACAAGCAAGATATGTCCAAAGGTTTTCTGCAATCCAACAGCAATAAAAAACTCAACGACCAATTTTTTGGATTTTAGCGAAAGTCCGGTATTAATACCGAAATCGACCGGTGAAAATTCAAATGACGATTCTGAGAAAACTGATATGCGTAAATTTCCTATTTTCGCATCTAGGACAACTTCTTTTGACGAAATTTTTTTTTGTCATAATGCCCTTCTAAGGGGATCAAATACAGTTGGTTCATCTTTTAAGCCAGAAAACTGTTGACGCTGAATATATACCTACCGGGGTAGGTTTTGTCCAAGAGAAATGTTGGTAAACTTTTGTTTGCCATGACACCTCTACAAGTGGTCAGATATACAGATTTTCCGTTTTTTTCAAAATTTTTTTTGGGGTGTAAATAACAAAAAAATTTGCCAATAAATTTCTACGAAAAAGTTGTACCAGATGCCAAAATATCGAATTTAAGCTATTGGGCAGTTTTTCTCAGATCGTCATTTTAAATTTTTCACCTGTCGATTTCCGTATTAACCGGACTTCGCGGTAAAATATTCAAAATTTTGGTCGTTTAGTTTTGTTCTTGCTGTTTGAAGCAGAAATCGTTTGGGATATATCGTGCATTGTTTCAAAGATGGCATGGGGCAAAGGGTGGGGTGACCTAAAATAAGAGCTACCTTAGAAGAACAGTTTAAAGATGAAAACAGACCCTGAAAATTTACAAAACTAATTTTCCAATTTGATTTGATCTTTTTAGCGTCATTCGGATTTTAATGCCACCCCATTCGAGCAGCGAAAAAATTAAAAAGACGCCCAAGAAAGGGTTTTTCGAGTTAAACTTTTCTGAAAACTACGAAATCTTTCCAGCTTGGCATACCCACTGGGTAAGTAAAACAAATTCTATTCGCAAGTTATCTACACATTTAGTGCAAATTACTGACGAGTAAATACCAAAATATCTCTTTTGTTAATTAATTATGTGGGGCTGTTTTACCATAACAAATAGCTTCTAATGGGTTGTCTTGATGCCAAATATAGCAATTGTGATTTTTTCTATTATATTTTCGTCGGAAAGATCCTGAATTTTGAAAGATGCATATTCTGTTATTTTGTCATTTACATAATTCAGGATCTGTCCGGCGTGGTCGGTAATCTATATATGACATCTTTCAAAAAATCCCGGCCCTACTACTTTAAAAACACACTACGTTTCCTAATCAGGGCCGGGATATTCACAAGTGTGAATAGGGGATATATGGTTCCATAATCCCCTATTCACACTTTTGTGAATATTCCCGGCCCTTGATTAGAAACGTTAGTGTGGTTTTTAAGGTGTAGGGCCGGGAATTCACAAAAGTGTCAATAAGGATATATTGAATTATGGTTAATATAGCAAAAAACAAACGATTGGACTTTTATTTCGTCAGAGTTTTTTTTTAATCATAACTTATACTTCATAAGCATTACAACATATTAATCATTCAACGTATTTATTTAACAAAAATTGATTAGAACAAATTTTAATGACCTACTGATAGAATATTAAGGGAGATTCAACAAGATCAGATAAATCTCTTAATCTGGATGCAAATAGCATGAGACAAACAGATTCAAGGCCTTATCAATCGAAATTACACTCAAACTCTGCTAAAGGTAACTTTTCTCTAATTTTTCTTGACACATTTTTTTCAATTATCCTTTTCTAACCTAAGTGGGATCTTAAAATGAGGGCATCTCTTTAGCGCGTGTCCGATCCACTGATTTTTTTTTTTTTTGGTTTTTTTTTTTTTTTTTTTTTTTTTTTTTTTTTTTTTTTTTTTTTTTTTTTTTTTTTTTTTTTTTTTTTTTTTTTTTTTTTTTTTTGTTTTTTTTTTTTTTTTTTTTTTTTTTTTTTTTTTTTTTTTTTTTTTTTTTTTTTTTTTTTTTTTTTTTTTTTTTTTTTTTTCTTTTTTTTTTTTTCTTTTTTTTTTTTTTTTTTTTTTTTTTTTTTTTTTTTGTTTTTTTTTTTTTTTTTTTTGATTTTTTTTTTTTTCCTTTAATGTTGGCTTCGTGACTGTCTCGGGTATGATAATAGGACAGGGGTGCTTGATTTGGAGCGCCAAAGTTGATTGGTGCTAATCACTAAGGTATTTTTTTTTAAGGTGACCCGGCACTAGTCATGGACGAGATTACGGGAAACAATAGGCGATATCGAAGAAACGGTTTTTGCATTCAACTGCACAAAAAAGCTATATGGAGATTTACTTAAGTTTGATTTGACATCGCCGGTCACCGGAATAACCGGATGTATTTTTTGGGTAGGTTCGAATCTCGGTGGCCCAAATTTTTTCTTCTTCAAATCGCCGGAAAGCTTAATTTTGACGTTGTTCGTATCTTATATCCGTTATGCTACCATTACTGATGTGACTAATATTTTGATGAATTCCTGGAAGAAAAAAACGAATTCGATTTTTTTCAAACTTGTATATGAAAAGCTTTCTATAAATCTCGTTACGGTGAAGCCGGTAGTCGATAAAAGGAAAAAATTTCTCCATTTTAGCTTTTTTTACTTGCAGTTTGAATTCAAAAAACGGTTTCTCGATATCGCCTATGGGTTTTTCCCGTAATCGTCATGACTAGCGGGGGGTCACCTAAAACTAAAAACTACCGTAAGGCATCACTAACACAATCACTTAGACAACATAATGGATTCGAACACTCGCTATAGAGAAAACCTATTTTCAAAGATCCACTTTAGGTTGAAAGGATAATCGATTATGATGCCAGGTAACATAAATATCTATTTGCCCTGTTAAGATAGGATAGATATTTATGGTCACCCCGGGCATCGATGAATCATGATGGTATACTCTCTGCCAATAACTGAAACACTCACGGTTAAGTTCTCCTCTGTTAGAGGTATCTTTTGGCAACAAAGTTTCTCACTTGGAGGAAATTAACAGTGTTTGCAGTTATTGGTAAGGAGACTGTGACGTTTTTTTAGGATATTTTTAAAAAATATTATTTTATCNGAAAGAATTAAACTTTGAAAGTATGTAATTCACATTTTGACTTTATTAACCCTATAGAAAAGTGACATTAACAAATTGTGTTTCAACCTACGCAATTTTATTGTGAGGAAATGGGAGACGTCAGAACAAAAATATATAAGGGAAAAGATTAAGAATTAAATTTTCTAAAAAGTGACTTCCTCAGAAATAACCTGCAATTTTCGGTCTTTAATCTACAGGTGTTTTCCGAAAAAAAAACCTACGCAATTTATCAAAATCACTTTTAAAGAAATAAAAATTTACTAAGGACAAAAGTTGAAAATCCAGCAGTTTCAGAAATTTTTTCCCTAAAAAATGAATCATTCAGAAGCAACCTGCAATTCCTTTAATTTACATGTGTTTTTGAAAATAGCTCCATGCCTTGTAGGGTTAAACCATTTTTTTATGAGAAAAATCTCAAAACCAAAAAAAACTTCAGTCTTTAAAATGATCACAAAAAATTTTCTACAAGATGGGCCAATAAAATCGGTACCCATTTTTTACTTTCAAAATTTCTTATTTCAAATCGTCTGTACTAGTATAAATTCGGTCAAAATTCCGAAAGGGGAGTTTTTAAATATTTCACTTTATTCTCATGTATTTTTTCAACTATTGTTTTGAGATCACGCAAAGTTGAATCTGAAAAACTGAAGTAGAATTTTTTTGAAACGGAACTGTCTAAGAACCAGGGGTCGGCATAACGTTTTGAAAAACCTGATCGGATCGCAAATTTAAAAAACCTGATCGGATCGAACTTGATCGGATCGCAAATTTTGAAAACCTGATCGGATCGAACTTGATCGGATCGCAAATTTTAAAAACCTGATCGGATCGAACTTGATCGGATCGCAGGTTTGAAAAACCCGATGGGATCAAAGTAGATCCGATCAAGTATTTGTCGATCTCGATCGGACAAAAAATTTAACTTTTTATAAAGTGGGTTCTTTGACGCCATATGTTTTACGGGTGAAAAATAGAGCGGCCGCGGTCACAAACATTCTTGGGGAAGGCTAATAATTCGGACAATTCAAGGAAGAAAAGTTGTAGCAATTTTTTTGAAAAAATGTCTTTAAATCCTTAGGTAGCTTTTTTTTAGGTCACCCCACCCTTTGCCCCCATGCCATTTTTTAACAAAGCAAGATATTTCCAAACGGTTTTCTGCATCCAACAGCCAATAAAAAACTCAACGACCAAATTTTTTGGATTTTTACCGAAAGTCCGGTAATACCGGAAATCGACCGGTGAAAATTCAAAATGACGATTCTGAGAAAACTGCCTATAGCGTAAATTCACTATTTCGACATCTAGGACAACTTTTTGACGAAATTTTTTTTTGTCATATGACCCTTCTAAGGGAGTCAAATAACAGTTTGTTCATCTTTTAAGCCAGAAAACCTGTTGACCTGAATATATACCTACCGGGGTAGTTTTTCAAGAGAAAATGTTAGGTAAACTTTTGTTTGCCATGACACCTCTAAAGTGGTCAAATTACAGATTTTCCGTTTTTTTCAAAAATTTTTTTGGGGTGTCAAATAACAAAAAAAAGTTTGCCAATAAATTTCTGACGAAAAGTTGTACCAGATGCCAAAATATCGAATTTAAGCTATGGGCAGTTTTCTCAGAATCGTCATTTTAAATTTTCACCTGTCGATTTCCGGTATTACCGGACTTCCGGTAAAAAATTCAAAAATTTTGGTCGTTTAGTTTTTTCTTGGCTGTTGAATGCAGAAATCCGTTTGGGAATATCGTGCTTTGTTAAAAAATGGCATGGGGGCAAAGGGTGGGGTGACCTAAAATAAGAGCTACCTTAGTAAGAACAGTTAAAGATGAAAAAGACCCTGAAAATTTACAAAACTAATTTTCCAATTATTTGATCTTTTACGTCATTCGGATTTTATGCACCCCATTGAGCAGCGAAAAAAAATTAAAAAGACGCCCAAGAAAGGGTTTTTCGAGTTAAAATTTTCTGGAAAACCTACGAAATCATTTCCAGATTGGCATACACACTGGGTAAGTAAAACAAATTTATTCCCAAGTTATCTATCACACATTTAGTGCAAATATACTGCACGAGTAAAATACAAAAATATCTCTTTTGTTATTAAATTAATGTGGGGCTGTTTATACAATAAACAAATTAGCTTCTAAGGGTGTCTTGATGCCAAATATAGCAATTGCTGATTTTTTTTTATAATTTTCGTCGGAAAGATCCTGAATTTTTGAAAGATGCATATTCTCGTATTTTGCATCATTTACATATTCAGGATCTGTCCGGCGTGGGTCGGTAATCTATA
>SCLH01000253.1:391317-421474 GCA_004367855.1 Oikopleura vanhoeffeni | reverse complement strand
CAATTTTATTTTGGTCTGAATCTCCGTGAAAATTGATCACTAATGGGTTATTTTGTTTTTGATCATCTGTCATTATTCGGGCATTTCAGTTAGCGATTTCAATGTTCTAGAAAAAAATATCCAGAAATAATTTGGTGTATTTTTTAATTGCAAACGATTTATGAGGTGCTGGATGGTCAGATGCAATTGAAAAAATACCGAATTTGCGACCGTGGTCCAAAATAACTACTGCACCCACAATCCCCTTAAACCCTTTTTTTAAATCTCAAAACCAAAAAAAAATCCCGGGTCTTAAAATGACCACTAAAAAATCTCTATGAGATAGGCCAATAAAATCGGTACCCATTTTTGACTTTCAAAATTTATTATTTCAAATCGTCTGTACTATTTTTTGATAGTCCAATCATCGCAAGCAAACTGAATTATGTGGAAATGGAGGTGCATCTATTGGACAGTTGCTTTCTGCAACTAAAGGCATTACTTCTGCAAGTGCAAAACGCAAAATGTTCGATTTAATAGAGCAAGGATCCACATCAAAAATGACATTAGCAAAAGATCAATATGACATACAAAATATACGAGAATTACTCCATATTATGCATGGAGAAAATCCGCCGGTTAATTTGCCTATACACAATGCCCAGATTAGATATTGCTAATCGGCTTACTGCTTATTTTTAAAACGCCTGTTTGCACGTTAATATTTAAATAAATCAAACACATGAATAATTTTCACCGAAAATTTTTTCGAAAAATTTAAATCTCATATTTTTTTTGTCTAATTCCATACATTTTTTTACACTAGAGAACTCGTACTGTACCAACCGAACCACCAAAATATCTCCAGCCGAGACAAAGTTATCGCAGTGTTGAAAAAATTGAAAAACCGTATAGTCGGTACCTTAATTTCACCAGGAGAACAAGGCCGACGTATATCTTGCCAACAGCAGAAACCGTAGAAAAGGTTATAGTAAAAACTGTATTGCTTGAAATTAATCTACAATCTGCTTATAATATGAAACGATGAAAACATAATTCTGTTTTATTAATTTGATAATTTTGATTACAGTTGGATCTCTATGACTGGAACACCACTAACTTAAGGTTGGAACGGCAAAACTTTTTTTAATTATGTGTCTATTGTAGCCCTTAAAAAAATATCACGTTCAGTACAAAAAAATTTCAAAAAAGTTGTCAGATACTGCTTAAAAATGAAAAACCGTTTTTTGAATCGCCTATGTTAAGCTTAAAATATTTCTTAAATTTTTTTTCGAAAAAGTCTAAAATTTCTAGCTCTTTAAACATAGGCAATTTCAAAAACTTCTAGGCAGTTTTTCGAAAAAGTTTGTTCGCAAAATTGAATTCCAGTTAGAGAGATCTCACTGTAATTAATTATATCCTCGATGGACCTGACTTTACAAAATCATCTAGGTACGAGTGCGTATGCTGCATAGTCCAATCACAGCGCCCCAAATCGTGACTGCACTTCATTCTCGCTCAGTACTACACCTTCGCTCCCCTTTTTTCGTTCATTTAGACTATGCTACATACGCACTCGTACCTAGATGATTTTGTTCTAGTCAGGTCCATTGAGGATATTCTGTGCATTGCTTTATTTATAAGCTTACTATTTACCTAAAGGTATAAATATAAATAATTTATTCTTCGAAAGGGTTTGACTAAAGATAAATTGAAAATGGAAAGTTACGAATTTATAGTTTTTTAAAGTTTGGTATGATTCAGCAATGATTTGATATTATTTATAAAAAACGTCATGCGTTGAAAATAAAAACAGAAGTGACCATAATATTTAAGCTCGTGAACTGATTTTAATTCGACTGGCTTAAATTTTCCAAAATTTAAGTAAACTAACCGGTTGATATTTTCAGCATAATTAAGTTGATCGGTATGGAATTTTGACGCATGACAGGCTATAACACAATCTTTATTTTTTATTTGAACACGGAAAATTATTTTTAAATCTTAATATTGTTGAAATTCAGCTAAATCGAGTCACGCTTACCTTTCTCCGAAGTCTATCAGCTGAACCGGTAATATCATTTTATTTGGTGGTTTATATTAGAAAATAGTCATATTTATAGGATCGTTAGATTTTTCGTAAATCCACGTCCAGTAGCACCTTACGATGTTTTTATGCTAGTTCATATATTCTGAACCAAATCAGTATGAAATCTTTTCATCTTTTTAAAATAATTTCATTTAGCTGACTTAGCTTGACTCATTTAGATTTTTATAGATTGGTGGATTTTGAATTCGATGAAATTTTTTAAAAATTAATGTTCTCGGTTACTTATTTTTTGTGATCAGTGTGTTCGTCATGGGGAAAACCTAGATTCTCGTGAAATTAACTCACAAGTTGATAATTCTCAATTTTTAACATTTGCACTCTACAACGGCCGTAGTACCGCAATTGTGCCCGTTATTTTTTTTAATTTTCTACGTCATTTTAGATTTCAGAAATACTAATTTATTCTTGATTCAGCTTTTCCTGTAAAAATAACAAACGATTTGATAATTCTAAAATTTTAACCTTTTGCTCTTTACTGCTACTCGCGTATTTTTATTAAGCATATATGAAAAAGAAACAGAGCACAGAAATAAGTTATCCGAGGACATCGATTTTGAAAAAATCCTATCGATTTCAAATTCACCATTTAAAACTGTTTAGAGTATATATAATATATAGTATATATAATATATTGTATATCATATACAGTATATGTCAATGAAGCCTAGTTGAAATTAAATTTACTGTCTCATAGATAAATACTGTAATCAATTCTTTAGTAATTAAGGGTTTTCCATTTTAGGAGGTATTTTCAACAGAAAATAACTCGAACAAAATGTAATGCAAAGTTGACTGAAACGGAAAATGTGATTTGAATTTTTAACTACGAATTTTTATTATTTAACACTCCTGTTTATCGCACTTTTCAAATTTTTTGAAGTTTAAAAAGCTGAAAGCTGCCATTGACGAACCAATATGGGTAAATCCAAGATCTAATGAGAAAAAAGACCTAACCCACTTCAGACCAGTTCGATACGGTAATAGGGGATATGGCCGAATTGATGAAAATTCGGAGCCCATAGTCGTACACTCACTGGTAAATAATAGTCTATTAACAAATTGTATTATACACTAACTTACCAATTATGGAAACCCACTTTCGCGAAAAAATAGTTTCCATAAATGGTTATGGGTTTCCATTAAAGGGTGATGGGTTTCCATTACAGGATAATGAGTTTCTATTACAGGGTAATAGGTTTCCATTACATGGTAATTTTTGGCAAAATTTTAAATTTGTTTTCAGCCAAAAAATTGAAAATTTTTGTAAAAATTTTTGAGTTTTTTTCTAAATTATAGGGCAGTCCAAAGCAAAAAACTTTTTAGAAGAGTTTTGAGCAAATTAAACACCAAAAACAGAGTTTATTTTACTCAAACATGCCTTGTGTTTCAAAAATGGTTTCCATAAATGATAATTCTTTGTTTTTCAAAAATGGTTTCCATAAATGGTAATGGGTTTTCATTAAAAGGTTAACGGTTTCCATTACATGGTAATGGGTTTCCATTACAGGGGGTTTCCATAAATGGTTAGTTAGTGTACTCGACAATGTTAGCATACTAACTTTCAGTTCAAGGACCTTACTGAGATGGTGTATAAGTTATACTGTGTATAATATTTTAATAAGATGATTTAATAGAAATTGAAACGTTAACAAAATGCAATATTACTACCTTTTGAAATTTAAGTATTGAAATTTAAGTATTGAAATTTTATAATACTTTATGTCACAACACCAAAAATCAAAATAATATTTTTGTTCATATTTTATTTGAAGAGAAAAAAAAATGAAAAGCTTCGAAAATTCTTAAAAATAAATCGATTAAACACGCATTTTTTTCCCTTTTTTAATGCACTATTTTTATTCGAAATGAATTGCATCTTCCACGGCACTTTGTGGTCAAAAGAATGAGACTCTTTTTATAAATAATAATTTATGAATATACCACCTGGGTTTCAAGTGGCGTCAAGACCAAAAGTGAATCGTTTTACTTAATCCAATATATATAGTTCCTGACGATTGAGTACTTGGTGTATTTATCATCTGACATTTTTGCCATTCTTACCGCAAATGCATTAATTTTGTATTTAATAATTTCTACTTGATATTTTAAATTAAAAAAATAATTTCATGAAATTTTTAACTGAGCATTAAGCCTCTGAGCATTAAGCCTCTGAGCATTAAGCCTCTAAGCAATCACTAAAATTAAATTTACTCGGTCGGATCTTAAGGGGGTCGGTGCATTTTGACAAATTTGCACTTTTTAAATTTATTTTCTCTTGATGGGAAACTTTTTGCCACTTTGCAATTTTCGAATAAAAACTTTTTCTAACGAAAGTTTCTACTTTTGATCTCACTTTGTATAATCTGATTTTTTTCAGATCGATTATTTTTACTTTATAAATCGTCTTTTGAAAAAGCACTCAAAAAACGCGCGTTGCTATCAAAGGTGTCTAAATTACATTAAAATTTTTTTTAGTAATTAATAGCTCTAAAAAACAGTCTTGACCACCAGCGAAAATTTATATAATTTAATTTTATATGATTTCTACGTCAAAATCGAAAATTTTAATTTTTGAAAAAAAGACGAAAAAACCGCCATTTTAGCACATCGAAAGAAATATTTATTTTCATGAGTTTTATTTACTAAATTTTACGTGGTGGATGGGTCGGCTTACCAATTTGGCAAGTTTCGGTATGATAAATTTTTTTAAATTCTGGATAAAAAAGGGTTTTGATGGATTTCTGCCAAACCGTAGTTTCATTGCTAAAATTATGATTCAGAGTATAAACAAGAGCGAAGAAACAAAATAAAGACATATTTGAATATAGTGAAAGTAGCCATTCTAAATATTTTCAGCTTAGGATTTCAGAAAAATTAGTTGGAAAATTTTTGAACAAGAAATGGGGAAAATTTTCAATATATTTCCAAATAGTTTCGACCGAAAATCCCAAAAAAATGTCATATGATTTTTCCGATAGCATATAAAAAATATGTCACCTACGCGAAAAGTAAAAGTGGCCATTTTGAAGATTTTTTCGTTGATGTAAAAGAAATTCTGTAATAAAAATTTGAAGGAAGAATTAGGCATTTTTTCACAATATTCGGAAGTCTTTTCAAAAATTTCTCATAATTTGTGGAATTCGAAAAGTTAAACTCGAACTCAAATTTTTTTTTAAAAGCAGTAATTCGAAAATTCTGTAGTTACAAAAGTTGCCTGGATTATGAAACATTACTTTGGTGGTATATTGAGAAGAATATATAAACCCAGTAAAAAGTTTTTTATCAAGAGCCCATATCCGTACCTGTCAAAATGCACCGACCACCTTAACTCCCGTAGTGGCCGACAATCTCTGGACCCGTAGTGTCTTTTTGTCATCCGTGGCTTTGCGTTTTAATCAAGCATATAACCGAAGATTCATTATTAACATATATTTTTTCGATAATAATCATATTATTCAAAAAATTCTCTACAGTCCTATAAAGACAATGTAAAAAAGTTTATAAAAAGTCATCAAATGTGAATAAGAAAATTAAAAACTCTCTCATTTNAAAACGCTTCATACAGATTTTTGAAACTTGCCCTAGAATGCTCTTTATCGCCAATTTCACTGATTTTCGAGACCTTTTCCAAAACCTATCTCCTCTCTCAATTTGCATACAATTTCAATCAGATTTCAATAGCAGATAGCTTATACAATTTAGAAAAAACGCTTCATACATAATTTTGTAATAAGCACCATGTCTCTAACACTGAACATAAACGTGCGCGCTAGAATATATTGACAGTGAGTCAAAAATTATTTTTTTTTATTTTTATATGATATATTCACTATTATACTAAAACGGCTATTCTGATTTCATTTTTTTTTGGTTTTAACTCCATATCTCTTTTTGTTTTCGAGCTAGACTGAAAATAGTTTTTCAAAATACGAAAATTTTTAAATTTTGAGAAAATTTCTAGAGGAGATACGAATTTTTCGTAAAAGCCATTAATTTTCTTATAGTCCCTTTATTAAGAATAAATATAAAATTTTGCAAATTAATCTTCCAAACGGCTTTAAAAGGTCGCCCCTCCACCCCCTTAAGGGGGTATATCTGTCTGACTAAATGAAGGCCTTAGAGGCATTAAAAGTGCTCCAAATTGATACGGGGTGATAATTAAGTGTACTAAGAACCCAATCATCAAAATTTTTTTTTCGAAAATTTCGCATTTTTTTCTAAGTATTTTTTAAAAGATGAAGTTAAAAATAACGTTTGCTCGAATTTGACCACTAAAACTTCAAAATATCGCCTTGACGTAAGCCAACTTTCTCATCAGTGTTTCACTGGCTTTCTTTTGAGCCTACTTTCGAAAAAATCGAAGCAATTTTTTTTTCGGAAATTTTTCGGAAAATGACCAAAAAAATCACATTTCAAGTTCTAGCTCGAAATTGCAAAAAAGCTCTCNTCTCGAGATACAGCCTCCGTCGGTTAATCCCTTAATGGGAACTCCATTTTTAACGAAACCCGATGTTAAAAAAAATTTTGAGACGATTTTAATAAATTTCAGCCATTTTCGGGTGTACTCCGCTAAAAAGTTCTAAAACTGTTTAGCACATTCAAAAATTTCCTTAATATGAGAGTTTTTTTTCCATGAAAAATGGTCAAAAAAAGACTTTTAGGAAAAAGCTTTTTAGGAATAATAATTGACCTTCAATTGCGTTTTAATATCGAAAAATGTCCTGACTTTCAAAAGAAGACACACCTATTAAACCCGAAATTTTATTGAGATTTTTTTGCAAAAGTAAAATTTTCATAAATTGCGTGCCAAATGGCACTAACCGGTATCACAAACAAGTGTTGTCAATTTCATCAGTAGACGATATTCGCTTGACCCTTCCATCGGTTGAAATACTCAAAAATTCGGTTCTGAGAAAACCGCACATCCATCGAAGTCATTTTCTAGGCAATACAGTAGTTCAACTTTTCGTCAGAAACTTTTTGGCAAATTGTTTTTCCGATTCGGCACCCCGAAAAACTTTTGGTCCAGTGCAGCTGTACATCCTAACTTTTTTTCGTTTGATAACCCGTGCGCTCCTTCGGATGTATAAGATGATGACTTTAAAAGCACACATAATTTCTCCTGAAACACTCGAGACCTTTCAATAGGCCGAGTTTTTATTTTTTAAAGAATTCAATTATCAGCGGCTTAAAGTCAACCTGTTCAAATAGAGTATTGTAAGGTAGGGACGACAAAACTTTTTATTTAATAATGTGTAAATTGTAGCCCTTGAAAAAATATTACGTTCAGGAAATTTGTTTTTAAAGTTGTCATCTACTGCTTAAAAATGGAAAACCATTTTTAAAATTGCCTATGTTTAACCCTCCGAGGCACATGCCCTTTTGAAAGGGTAAAGTCACTTTAAATCAGCCAAAAATGNAAAAAAACGATCAGAAAAAATTTTGGACAAAAAATATGGAAAATTTTCATAATGCTTTGATTTTTTTTGAAAATTTTACGAATTCAAAAAATAAAGTTCGGACTCAAATCTTCCCTAAAATAGGCAAAAATTATTTTTATAAGTAGATGCACATTTATTCTGGTTCAGCTAACGATAATAAGCAGAAAACAGTAAATCAACTAACTAATTTCGTAAGTTAAATTGACTCCAGGCTGCCGAGTCGATGCCACCCCCTTAAAGAGTGGTCAGAGTAAGAATTTTTGGTGATTTCAAAGTTAATTTTTCGTTTAACGATTTTGTAATACAAATCTTCTAGAATGTATAAATTTAATTTTATCGTAAAAATGAAATAAAGTTAATTTTAAATAAGCATGAATTCGAAGAAGTTTTTTAAGAAAAAAAATAAGACCACTGTAAAAAACGATCAGAATTATCAAAAATTTTTCATGCTCACACTAAATCACTCTCATACCACAAAAACTAAATATTTGTATCTGAATAACTATTGACCCATTATCAAGCTAGCCGACAATGTCTGCGAGACTTGAAAACATGTTTGTAGAGTTCTTGAAATACCGACACTTCATTGGTCAATCTGAACATGTTTTTAAAAAATGTATTTTTGATTGTCGTGCCTGAGAAGTTTTGAAACAAAAACACTATTTTTTGCCTTTCACCTTTTTGCCGGACGTCAGGGAGAAAAAAAATTTATTTTCAGATGCGTGGGCGATTGCGGAGGCTTACGTAGGTTTTTGCGTGGGTTTCACCTATCTGCCTTCACCTATCCGCCGGACCCTGCTGTATATTACTAGTAGTTTATTTTTTCAAATAATGTTTTCTTATTTAGGTGATGATTGTCCCATGTTTTCTATTCCTTCGTTACACTTATCAGCAGCTATCCGAAGCGTTTGATCAATTCAGATTATTGTGAGAAATTTATCAGTGAAAAATTGCATGTATTTGTTTTTTAAATTTCAAACTTACCAATTTGATACTAAAACACTAAAATTGGATTGTTTCATTCAAATATCTTTGTAACAGATACTCTGTTCAACATTGAAAACATTTTTTTGTAAATTATTTCTTAGAAAATAATGTGATTTATGATTTCCACCTGCTTTCTTGTAGCTTTTGTATCAAACTGGTATCATACTAAGTTACTTATATAGCTTCAAAAATATAATATGCGTTTTTAGGCTGCTTATGTAAAATCAGTAAATTCAATTTTAGCAAATGTCAAAACAATTGAAAATTAAAAAAAATGCAAATTTATTAGGAAATCCAACTAATTTTAAATTAAACTTTTTTGAGGTCGTTCGTCAATCTAAAAAAATAGTTTCCTAATTATATTGTGAGATTTGAAAGGACTAATTATCTTCTCTCTTCGTAGAGTAGCGTACAAAGCTACTTTAGAGGCACTTTTACTGATATTGAATTTAGAGATATTGCGTTTTATTTTTTAATAATCTCTTCACAATTAAGCTAACTTGAGGTCATTTTTTCATCAATAATTTGTTAAAGTTCAAAGATCATGCACATGTTTTGCTTCATGTTTACATACAAAAGTGAAAATGATTATGCTAAAATTGTTAACTAACCGAATTGGCTCAAAAAACAGCATTTTAACTCCTTCGCGAACAAGCCTGAAAGTTAAATATGGTCTGTAATCCATATATATATAATCTATACAGGGTGTAAGGTTTTTCCCTTCTTTTTTCCAAACTGGTTACACTTGATTTTCGGCCGTTTGATGATTGAATCTGAGAAAACTCTTCTGACAACAATCAACACGGCGGAAATCAAGTGTAACCAGTTTGGAAAAAAGAAGGTAAAACCTTACCACGCCTGTATATAGCCGTGAATATTTGAATGCACTTCAAAATTGCGAGATTTGTCGGCCGCCCACATTTTAGGTGATTTCATTGGCTTGATTCAAAAATTTAGGGTTTTGATTGGTGTGCAAATATTCCGCGTCTATTGTGCTTTCAAATATTCAGGATCTGTCCGCTGAGGTTTCTGATCCATATCCTGTTTATATTTTAGAATCAGTCTAAAAACACTGGAAACGTAGCCGAAATAAGCGATGTTGATATATTCTAATTTCAACTGATCAGAATTGGACTAGGGAGTAAAAATTTAAGAAAATCGACAAAAAATCGAAGTTTATGGCAATTTCACGTATAACTTATAATTATAACGTAATAACTTAAACGGTATAAGACATGACATTTGAAATTTTATGAAAAAGCCTTATTTTTTTTTGCCTAACCGCGGACAGCCTATGTACGAGTCATGCTAAATAGTAAACACTAAATGAAACATATCAAATTATGATGAAAAAACCTCGCAATTTTTAATCGGATTAAAAATTTTAATAAATTTAAAATTTAACTATCTTCATAAAATTCTCACTTTTTATGAAGAGGTAAAGTGGATTCTGAGCGCGATGATGAATGTCAACTACAGAGCGAAGGTAAATTATTTTTAGCAGTTTTTTAAATTTAATTTGTAGGTAATTTCACTACTAAAAATGGTAAATTTTGAATTAAAAAAATCTTTTTCAGACATAGAACCGACCAATGCAGTAAAAAGCATGCACTACAACTTTTACAATTCTCAGAAGAAGCAGGACCCTCCACCAGAGAAGACGCCGGCGATATGTACGACCTCGCTAGAAACGTAAGAAATCATAACTAAAACGCGTAATTTTTTGAAAGAATAGGCTGTCACAGACTCAGGGAAACTGAGTTTTATTTTTTATTTTTATGAAAGCTTGAACTGAGCTGGATATTATAGACAAGCTTGATTCAACCGAAGTCACCCTTTAATGAAAAGTATTGGTCTTGCATTATACTTACGTTTTACAACGAGAAAACCAGGGAACAAAGTGAAATTGATATTAATATATATGTAATAATATATGTAATAACACTCGTTAGGTTAATCAGTGCAAGGGAGTAGGTGACAATATCTGTAGGTTTCCAGAAAGACTTTTTTACTAACCGTTTTTGTAGAGAATTTTACACTGAGTTTTTTGACTGATAATTTTTTTTGATTCTGAGATTTCTACAAAAAAGGTATCTAAGGCTTTTGAAATTAAAGATGAAATTTAATGGAATTTGAAATTGAAGGTACTAATTTCGATCTATTTTTTTGTCACATATCAATTTGGTAAATTAACACATTTGACTTGAAAACTGCCCCAAAAAGGTTTCAATTCAATTTTTTATTGTTTTTTTTTCAAGACTCCAGGACAGAATTTCAAAAAACGGCAGCAGACGATTCCAAGCCAGGCTTCATCATTACTTTAAAGCCTTAATTTAAAAATTTGCATATAAGTTGTAGGAGGAGTAGGCTTTTTAGTGCGCGTTCCAAATTAGTTGTTTTGACCACTGAAGGCATAAATTCAAAAAATGGCTCGAGACGATTTTCGTATTCATATCCCTTTATCACCTTTTGGTTAGAATGCGTAGCCACTACTCCTTTTAACGTGTGATTTTAACATTGTGGCTACGCATTCTAACCAAAAGGTGATAAAGGGATATATCCCTTATTCACACTTTTGTTAATATCCCGGCCCTACTACTTAAAAACACACTACGTTTCCTAATCAGGGCCGGGGTATTAACAAAAGTGTGAATAGGGGATATCCTATATAAAGGCCAAATGTAGGCTTTTTGGGACTTCTAGTAGGCATCGTATTATACGATTCGTATACTAAAAATAATTTTCTGAGCGTAGGTTAAACTATCTGATGCTCTGAACTGTATTGAAATCATCTCAAATAGTTGTACTACATATTTAAAAAAATGGATAATTTCCATAGTCAGGTTCTCGGAAACCGTACTTGAAAACTTCGAAAAAACATCTTAATTATCGTCACCCACTCCCTTAAAACAATGTGAGTCATCTAGTGGTCAGAAAGTTGGTTTCAGAATATAATTGTTAGCCTTAATTTATATCTTTTTGATAATAAATTTTAATAATTTTATGAAAGTTTTAAACGAAAATTCGAATTTATCGATATTCCTCATCCAACCGAAGTCAGACGATTTGAAATAAGGAATTTCAAAACTCAAAAAATGGGTATCGATGTTTTTAAGGGGGTTGTGGGTGTAGAATGTTGGAATTGCTGGGGAAAATAGCTCTCTCCTCCAGCTGGACTGGAAGGGTCGATAACGGGCAGATAAGAATAAATAAGAAAAAAAATACGGGAGACTAAAACCTTCTCTGTCAACTGCGAGTAAATTTTTTTAATTCTGCTGAAGGATGGCTCACCGGTGCGGCATCAAAAAACTGGTAAAAATATCTTCTCAATTCACACAAAATATGTTAAATCTCGGTCAATTTTGCTTTAAATTGAATAAAACAAAGATGTTTCGGAAAAGTACGACGTCTTCAAATAATTACCAGAAAAGAAAAATTAAATGAATCTCTTTTGGTTTTTAGGCGGTAAAAATGAAATTCAGAATTTTAAATCTGATTAAGCTCGGTCAATTTTGTTTCAAATTGAATAAAACAAAACATTAATAAAACCTATGAAATGTGACTTTATTTTACCAGAAGCTCGTTGAAAAAGCTATTCTCTGTTGGTTTTTATAAGTAAAATAAGTTCATTTAAAATTATTTTCCAGCAGAAGGTGTGTTGTTCTGATGTCTTGTTTTGAGTGTGACATACACGCCTACGCAAGACAAAATAAAAATGACCCAATCTGATTGGTTAAAATATTGTATTTTCGGAATTGTTTTCTTTCAGCTGAATTCAAGAANTTTTAAAAAAAGACTTTTTCTGTATTTGTTAGGCTTCTCCGAGGCCTCACACAAACATAAATTTATGACAATGAGGGTAGGTGCGTGTCTTTTAGAAGTTTTTAAGCGTGGTGTCGGCTAGGTGGATTGTATCAGTTCATGTTGTTCACTTAGCGAAGTTGTTCTGTAGTACAATGTTTTTGTGTCACTTTTGCCTAGTGTTGACGGGGGATGACCTTGCGAGGGCTCAAATTTGCGACACCCATTCTTAAGGGGTGGGGGCGGGGACTTTTTCGATGTTGTTTGTTTTTGAGGCAATTGTGACGAATACAAGATAGAGTCCAATTAAAAATATTATTGACTTCACATTTGAAGTCAAATTTGAGAGATTTTTTGTGTCGGCATATAATTTAGAGCTAGAGAGCGAAAATTTTCAAAACGCATAATCTATCTCCTCCCTGGTTTTTCGTGGTTAATAGTGTAAAAGGTATGCGAATGAATTTTTTTTTGATAAAAACGCGCCCCCTCCAAATTTTGCCTTTACCCCAGAATGCTATCGGCGGCCAATTTAACCGCTTGTTTTCATGTCATTGTTTCAATCTATCTCCCTCTCGTTTCAAAATTAGAATTGATTCGGATTCATTACGAGCATTTCGAACTTTTTTTTCCTCCAGATTTTGCATTTCGATGAGTCTTCACGTATACTACGTGAGCGCTGAAAAAAAAGATGCAAGTGAAATATTTTTTTAATTATTTTTTGAAGAATCACGAATTTAACTATCGGGCCTGAGATTCATTTTGTTATTGCTTTATTGAAACACAAATTTCTTCTCCCATTATGAGATTTTCCAATTTTGGAAATTTCTTAGAGGGTGACGAATTTTTTCGTAAAGTGCCATTATTTTTTCTTTATTGTAGAGAATATAAATTTTTGAATTAATGTTCCAAACGGCTCTCAGGCCCCCCCCACCCTTTAGGGCGTGGATCGATCCGGCGATTGTAATAGTTTTTCGAGCGAATTATGTCAGTTATGCCTGGGTACTTACAACTTATTTGCTGTTACGAACTAGGATAAGTTTTATAGTTACGCGCATAATGATCATAGAAAGAAAAGATGTGAAATTTTTTTTTTTTTTTATCTTCAATAAGTGTTCTTCTTGCGGCGTTTATATTTGAATTTTGCTTTACAGAATATTATCTGTGAATAGTAAACAACACTTGTCACTGGTCTCCAATTTCCAACTTAAACCGACTATAGAAAAAATTTTTTTTTGAGGCGTTATAATTTCTAACCTTGTCGGGGTATTTGCGCTAAGTCTTTATTCTATGTTTGGCGTATTAAAAATCTCTTCATTGAAGTTTTATTTTCCTGAAATGGTTCCAAAAGCCAAAGTTAGAGAACTTTTTTATGAGATACAATTGACCCTGCAATGACGTTTTTTATTAAAAGTTCCTTTCTATCTAAATCAATGGCGCCTATTCCACCAATTTTATTTGAATTTTTTGACCGGGCATAAATTTTTATAGTGGTGCAGGGCACGTTCTCGGCTGTACGCCGAGTGTATTTTTCATCGATTCGAAATGATCATCGCCACGAACAGACTCCTTAGTTGAGAGGATATTTATGATACCTACAAATTTGAATATGTGTTTTGATTTTTTTGAGAATTTCAAAACCTAATAACATTTTGGACTTATTTGCAGAATTTTGTATTTTTCTCAGAGTCGACACCTGCAATACATTCCTTTATGATTTTTTAACAGCAGTCCGAATTCTGTGACTGCATGAAGTTAAGTGAGCCTTTTTTCGTTTTATCATAATTTCAAAAACGTCAGAAATTGGGACAAAATATTGGAATTTTCTATGTTTGGATTTTTTTTGACTTTTACGATTCAAATAGTGGACTCATTTCCCTATAGGCAATTATTTTTTAAGTAGTGACATTTTTCTTTCGGTTAACGTAATAAGCGAAACGTAATAACTAAACTATTCGTAGTTAATTGGAACTCGGCTGCGGTCGAATGCCATCCCCTTAGAGTGTAGGTAGATTTTGGTGTTTCAAGTTATTTCGTTTAACGTTTTGTATCAAATTTCTAGATGTATATTATTTATCGTAAAAATGAATAAAGTTAATCTTAATAGCGTGAATTCGAAGAAGTTTTTTAGAAAAAATAGAACTGTAAAACGACTCAGTTATCAGAATTTTTTCTGCTTCCACTATCCTCTTTTGCATGCACAAACTAATATTTGTATCTGGAACTAACTTTGACCCATTATCACGAACTAGCTACAATGTCGGCCGAGACTGAAACTATCGTTTGTAGGTTTCCTTAAATAGCCGGCCAACTTCATTGTCATCTGAACATGTTTTTAAAATAATTTTTGATTGGTGCGTGCCTGAGAGATTTGAAAAACAAAAACACCGTATTTTTGCTTTCACTTGCCGGACGTCAGAGGAGAAAAAATTGTATTGCAGATGACGTGAGCGATGGGGCTTCGAGGTTCTACTGGGTAGTCGTGGTTCACCTATTCTGCCTTCAGCTATACCGCCGGCCTGCTGTTGCGCCGGCTGAATAAGTGTTATTTTTCTATTTTTTTTAGGTGATGTTGTCCCTGTGTGTCTTCTCCGTGCGTTACATTATCAGCAGCCTATCCGGCGTTTGATCAAATTCGTTTTGTGAGAATTTATCAGTGAAACATTGCTGTATTTGTTTTTTAAATTACAACTTCCAATCTTGATACCACACTAATGGATTGTTTCATTCAATTCTTTGTAAACGTTGGTGCACCATTGAAACTTTTTTTGTATTATTCTTAAAAATATGTGATGTTATGATTTCCACCTGTTTCTTGGTAGCTTTTGTTTTTTTCTATCAAACTGTATCATTACTAAAGTTTACGTTTATGCTTCCAAAATTTTTATTGCGGTTTTGGCTGCTTTATGTAATAGTAAGGTCCATTTACAAAAATGTCAACATGTGATTAAAAAAAGAATGGCAAATTTTTAGGAATCCAACTAATTTTAGATTAAACTTTTTTGAGGTCGTTTGTCAACTCTTACAAATGTTTACCTATTATATGTGAGATTTGAGGACTTTATCTTCTCTCTTCGAATGTGCGTCAGCTCTTGGAGGATTTTCTGATATTGAATTTGGATATTGCGTTTTATTTTTTATTCTCTTCACATTAAGCTCTTAGGTTTTTTTTCATAATATTTGTTAAAGTTCAAGCCATGCACTGTTTGCTTCATGTTATGTCAAGGTTGCGATTAGTTTCAGCGCTATTCGCGCTATATCGTAATCCGACTAGACTATAGGCAATGTGGTTGTGTGATTGGTCACACTCAATCTTGTGAGAGAGCGCGGGTTCGCCCCGGATTGTCTATTCCCCCTTTTCAGTCATTACGGAGCTAAATTTAACACTACAAGGGGTGAAATGATTTGCTAAAAATTGTTACTGACGAATGGCTCAAAACCAGCTTTTACTCCTGTCAGCAACAGCCTGAAGTTTTGTCTGTGATCCTATATCTTAATCATTCAGGGTGTAAGGTTGTTCCCTCTTTTTTCCAACTGGTTACTTGATTTTCGCCGTTTGATTGGTTGATCTGAAATCTTTCTGAACAATCAAACGGCGGAATCGTGTACCCAGTTGGAAAAGACAGGTCACCTTGCACCTGTAGTATATCCTGCATTTTGATGACTCAAAATTGCGAGATTTGATCTCGGCCGCCATTTTACTGCTTTCATTGGCTTATTCAAATTTGGGTTTTGATTGGTGAATTGCGCGTTATGTGCTTTTCACTATTTAGGGGGTTTCTTGGGGTTTTTCCCCGCTGAAGGTTTTTGATCCCTCTCCTTTTATAATTTAGATCAGTCTAAAACACTGAGTAGCGATAGCCGCTGTTGATATTCTAATTTCAAACTGATCGTGCTAGGAGTAAATTGTTAGAAATCTGACAAAATCGAAGTTTTGGCATTTACGCTACTTTGTTACTTATACTAACGTTAAGAAGTGATTTGACTTTTTGAAGCCTCTATTCTTTTTGCCTCGCGGGCTTGTACGGTCTGCTAATGTACACCTAAATGAACTATCAGATTATGATGGAACTCGCTTTTTATCGGATTAATTTTTAATAAATTAAATTAACTATCTTCATTAAATTTCACTTTTATGAGTGTAAGGTGGATTCTTGAGCGCGGGATATGATTACTCGAGGCGAAGGGAATTTTTTAGCCGTTGTTTAATTTATTTGAGGAATTTTCACTAGTGAAATCGGTAGTACGATTTTGATTAAAATATTTTTCGACATTCGACCGACAATGCAGTAAGTAGGCACTACACTTTTGCATTCTCGAGTGGCGGGACCCTGGCAGAGAAACGTCGATATTGGACGACTCGTAGATACTTAACGGTAACTGAGCGCGTACATTTTTTGAAGATTGGCTGTCACAGCACTCATGGAACTGAGTACTTTATTTTTTGTTTGTATGAAAGTTGTACTGTCGGGATGTTGTGCGTTATTACCGAGGTCACCACTTTGAATGAAGTCATGGGTTTGCATGTTCCTTTATTTCAAAGAAGCCAGGGTAATAGTGAATTGATATTAATTCGATATCATATTATGTTAACACTCGTTTAGGTTTAATCGTGCACGGGGTAGGTGACATTCTGTAGGTTTCCAGAACTTTTTTTACTAACGTTTTGGTTAGATGATTTTACCCTGAGTTTTTGCTGATAATTTTTTTTGATTCTGGGTTTTCTACAAAGGTATCTGGCTTTTGTGAATTAATGTGATTATGGAATTGAATTGAGTCTATTTCGATATTTTTGTACTTCATTGGTATTAAACTTTGACTTGAACTGCCCCAAGTTCATCAATTTTTTAGTGTTTTTTTTTCAGCTCCAGGACATTTTCAAACCCCGGCGCAGAGTTCCCGCCTTCATCTTACTTTAAGCCTTGAATTTTATTCTGATATGATTAGGGGAGGTCGCTTTTTAGTGCGCGTTCTCAAAAGTGTTTTTGCCTGGGCATAATTCAAACGAATGTCGAGACGATTTTCGTACTTCATGATCTTATTCTTCTTTATATTCCTTATCTCACCTTTGTTATTCCGCCTTCACTTAAACACACACGTTCCTAATCGGCCGGTATTAACGTGTATGGGATCCTATTTAAGGCCAAATGCTAGGATTTTTGGGCTTTATGAGTTATTATACGCTTGATTACTAAATAATCCTCTGAGCGTGGTTAAACTAGCTTGTCTGACTGTATTTAATCATCTCACTAGTTGTCTACTTTTAAAAATGGATAATTGTTTCCATTGTCAGTTTTCTCGGGTCCGTACTTGAAATTGTCGTTGAGAATTAATTCGTACCTTCGTCGCTTGATTACAATGTGTCTATGGTCGCTCGTTTTTTTTTTTTTTTCTATTGTGGTGCGAAGTTGGTATTCGATTATATTTTCTGTACTTTAATTTTCAATCTTTTTTGGTTGATAATAAGTGTTTTATTTTGTGATGGTTGTTTCCGATATTTCGCTTTTTCGTATGCGTTCTTCATCTAGATCCTCTGATAGGTCAGGTTCCTCGAGTTTTTTGACTAGAATTTTCAAACTCAGATTGGGTATTGTGTTTTTGGGGTGTGGGTGTGAATGTTGGATGCTGGGGAATACTCTCTCCTCCAGCTGGACTGGAAGGGTCGATAAGGTGGCATGTATCTGTATGATAAGTAAAAGATATCGGGGACTAACTTTTCTGCTGTCAGAGGTCGTAGTACTTTTTTTAATTTGCTGAAGTGGGCTACGGTGCGGCATCAAGATGGTAAATATTTCTCCTTCACAACATATGTTATCTCGGTCACTTTTGTTTAATTGATGAAACAAAGATGTTTCGGAACGTACGACGTCTTCAATACGTTACCAGAAGAGAAGAATTTAATAATCTTTTGGTTTTTAGGCGTAAAATTGAAGTTCAGAATTTTAATTGATTTGAAGTGGTCAATTTTGTATTCAATTAAAAAACAAACATTATCACGTGAATGTGACTTTTTTTATCGCGTCGTTGAAAAGCTATCTGTTGTCTTTTATGTAATAAGTTCATGTTAATTTTTTCCGCCGAAGGTTGTGTTGTTTGATGTTCTTGTCTTTGGATGGACTCCGCCTACGCAAGACAAATATGACCAATTGCTGGATTGGTTAAAATATTGTATTTTCGGCATTGCGTTTTCTTTCAGCTGAATTCAAGAATAAAACAAAAATTGTCTTCAACGCTTGTTTAATTTACACCCACAACCCCCTTAAGCCAACTTGTAGTGAATTTTTTTCTGGTCATTTTAAGACGTAGGATTTTTTTTGTTCTTCAAAAATTTAGAAAAAATTGATTTTTTGGTCAATTTTTCGAGATTTTACAGGTAGTCCCCAATCCAGTTTTAGCGAAGCCGTATGAAGTGCTAGAACGCTGATTTTTTGGCCAGTGAAAATAAAGCGTTTTTCGGTTAACCCTCCGAAGAATATAAAAAAAGTTCCGCCGAAGCACAATAGCCTTTCAGGAGGCTATTTTTGAGCGTTATTTACAGAAAAATCTTATGAGATCTAACTTCAATTTTTCCTTGATGAAGTTGAAGAGTTTAATTTTCGAAAAAAAATTTTCATATTCTAGGAATTTTATGTTTAATTCTAGAAAAAAAACTTTGAAAATCAAGGTTAATTAAACCACGTGATAATACCTCATGGTACTACCATGATGGTAGGCTCCAGAAAATGTTTGTTTATCTTAATAACTGCGCAGTGCTCTGTTCTACTTGATACTGTTGTCTGATTGACTATATCTGTTGGGAATCAAAAAATATTTTCAAATAAGTTCAAAATATTCATGAAAGAATTACGTTTTTAAGGAAAAAATTGTTAGTTTTCTCGATTTAATGAAATTATTTGATTATTATTACAATATTACGGCAAATATGGTATAAGAGTACCACTCTAGCATGACAGTCACAAATTATATATTTTTTCAAAACATATCATTTTATTCATACTAATATCGAAATAAGATATTTTGAAATTTCACTCCCAAAAAAATATTTTTGCTCCAGATATGTCAAAACTGGCCTATTTAATATTTTAATTCCAAATTTAGATCAAAAATAATTTTTCGGAAGTAAAATTTAAGCAAAAAATCGCTTTTCATTCAACTCTTCATAAAATTTGAACCTAGTATCCGAAAAAATTTTAGGAAATATTTTTAGATTCACATTGTTGAATTTCAGAATGTACTAGAAGAAGAAGTTTCTGCGATCAATTTTCCATCATTTTTGGCTGATTTTAAGTGGCTTTAGCCGTTCAAAAGGCTATATGCCTCGGAGGGTTAACTGTTTTTTTGCTTTAGGGTCGGCGACCAATATTTGACCTCTAATGACCGGTCAAAGTTCGAGGTCAATTTCAATATCATCAAAAAAATCGGAAGAGTCGACTTTCTCATGAGCGTATTAGCAACTATGGGTCAATAATGTACTGAAAGGTCGCTAGAGAGCAAAAACTTGTCATATTTTTGAGATTTTTCAGGGGGTCCCAAACCAGATTCTAGCGAAGTCGTATACAGGGCTGATTCTCTGGCAAGTAAAAATTGAACGTTTTTTTGACCTGTTTTTTAGCATTAGGGATGTCGACCATGTGATCGACCTCAAATAACCGGTCAAAGTTCAAGGTCAAGCTCAAGTTTAGTATAGACTTGCAGGTACCCTTAAAAAATCGGAAAGGTCGACTTTATAATGAACGTTTTAGCAACTATGGGTCAGTGATGTACAGAAAAGTCGCTAGAGAACAAAGACTGATCAATTTTTCGGGATGCTGGAGGGTGCTAAAGGTTAATTTCTAGGTCATCGTATCAACTTGGTAGTACCGGCAAAAGCATCCTCTTAATTGATTTTCCAAAGAAAATATTGGAAGCCATTGGTTATTAAAACTAGAGAGGTCATTATAGAGCAAAAATGTCGAAATAAGCTGATGAACATATTGAACATCATAAACAAATTGTGACAAGGAAGGTCGGTAAAGAGCAAAAAATGACATGGTCAAAGTTATCTACAAATGTGCTGAATGGTCAAGAGTTTAATAATGAGAATAATTTCCATGGTCGATAATGATGAATTTATTTAAGGAACATAAGGGTCTCTTTGTGTACACGAAGAAAATTCAGAATAAGGTTCTTTAGTTGACCAATTTATAACTTTCCGACAGAATGATTTGTTATCTAATTAACAAACTTGACATAAATCAGGACAAACTGAGTGAGCAAAAAAATTTGACTGCAAGTTTGCGTCTTGGCCCAGTGACAATTGCTGCCTTAGCCATTTTTATCTGTCTTATGCCTTTTTTATATGACCTTCGATTGAAAAGAAAAGTCTGAGTCGAAATATTTGTTGAGGCAGTAGGATGTTTACACATGCTACTATTGTTGACCATGTTTTCGCCTGTAAAAAAGTGGAAAGTATAAGACTTCATTTTGGAAGTTATAATTGATATATTTTCGTTGAATTTATCTATATATCTTTCCAGTCTAAATTCTGGCAAAAACCCAATTGAATTTTCAAATTCCTTGGGCAAAGATATCTAAAGACGACATTAATTGGAACGGCACCAATGAAAGGCCAGCTATTTGTTAATGTACTATAAAAGACAAATAAAAATTTAGTTGCCTGATAATTTACGCTTGAGGTGGTCAGACGGCTTAGCTAGGACCCCCTCTAGCATCCCGAAAGATTGATCAGTCTTTGATCTCTAGCGACTTTTCTGTACATCATTGACCCATAGTTGCTAAAACGTTCATGAGAAAGTCGACCCTTCCGAATCCTTTTGGGGGTACATGCAATTCTATACGATGAACTTGAGGTTGACCTTAAACTTTGACCGGTTATTTGATAATAAACTAATTCTAATAAACGGGTCACCAAAAAACGCTCAATTTTTACTTGCCAGAAAATCAGCCTTTTAGCTCATTATACGACTTCGCTAGAACCGGGTTTGGAACCACCTGGAAAATCTCAAAAATATGACAAGTTTTTGGAATTTTAGAAATTGGAATTGTAGAATTTGTAGCTCAATTTTCTCAAAAACGATTCGGTCGATTTTTTTAAAATCAGGTATTATTCGGAGAAACATGTCTTCTCAATTTCTAGTGGAAATTTTTTTTTTGAACATCGCTCCTATTTATAGAAAATTGCAGATTAGTTCAGCCGGAAGTCATATTTCATGATTTCTATAAAAAAAAATTTCATCGTATTGAGTTGAAAGTACCATCAAATGAAAGTTCATGGTCTACTGAAGAAAAAATTTGCTCACGTCAGGTTGAAATTTTGATCCCTTATATTCTAGAATCAAGTAAACGTGAAAATTTCAAACTAAAACGAAATTTTCTCAAAAACGATTCGGTCGATTTTTTTAAATTTGATATAATTCGTAGACACATGTCTTCTCAATTTCTAGTGGAAAACTTTTTTTAATCATTGCTCCTATTAATAGAAAATAGCATTTTGGTTCAGCCGAAAGTCAATTTTTGGAGTTTCTAGAAATGTATTTTCATCCTATTGTACCGAAAGTACCCTCAAATTGAAGCTGCTGCAAAACTGAAGTAAAAAGGTGCAACTCACTTTTACTTATTTTTAGAATTTTTCATTAAAATTGAGGTTTATGTATTTTTTCTCAAAAAAATACTTAAATAAAATCTGAAAAAACTCGAAAATTCTGAGAAAAATCTCGAAATTTTTTTTATGATAATAGCAGAAATGCATTTTGTGGCCTTCGTGAGGCTATTTGGTGCAGTTTTTATGTCCCTAACCTGAATTAAAAAACCGTTGAGTACCCCGGGGGTACTACCCCCTTAACACTAAAAAAAAAGAAAATTTTGATATCCAGGAGCTAGATATAGTTGTACCAAAAAATGGAAAAAATCACTTTTTGGACCGGTATACCGGCCGGTCCGGTCATACAAAACACTTTTCACACCATTTTTTGAAAATTTCAAACAAATATCTCCTATAATCCGAAGTTTGAACTCAATACGAATTGCGGTTAGCTCAGGACTAACGTTTGAAAATCAGTAAAACCCGTCGGTTACCCCCTTTAAGGGAAAATGCTTTTTTTTCTAGAGGCTAATAGTTTTTTTTCTTGCTATCTTTATGTTTTTTCGATTCCTTGAATTATTCTCTACAAAAAACGTATACAGTGTACGTAGTAGTTTTCTGAATTTCTAGTTTCAAAGACTTAAAAATTCGAATAACTAGAAAATTTTCTTGTTTTCAAGAAATTTGAAGTTTCAATAATACGAATAAATGTGTCACAAATCCCAATTTACTTCCTAGTAAACTTCTTGCTCAAAAGTGCTGGTGAGACGACTTATTTTTTCCGCCGTAAAGCCTCAATTGGCAAGTTACTGATGGTTGCTGGAGTACCAATAATTCTAGCATTTACTTGTCTCTGTATTTGTGTACCGAATTTTTCAGAAAAATAGGTAGCCAAATAAGACTGCGTTTTTTCCGACCGCTTGCTATATAAAAATCACACATTTTTTTTTGTGCTATTATCAAAACATTACGCTTTGCGTATTTTTTCTTCATTTTTATTTTTAAATTTTCATACAAAACCAGACTTTATATCCCTGCAGTATTTTTGATTCTCATACTGACAATTTAACAAATGAACCCTTTAACGCGCCAAAAACAATCGCAAATATCATATTCACAGGTGATGATCGGTAGAGATAATCAGAGGACCTTTTGTATGTAAAAAGTTGATTGCGTACTGTACATAAATGAAAAATGCACTTTAAGGGGTCATCGTCTTTTTCAGAAAAAAAATCAGTTTAAGGGGTCAAAGGGGATTATGTCCACTTTAAGGGGTCAGGGACTGTAACCGAAAAACGCTTAATTTTCACTGGTCAAAAAATCAGCCTTCTAGCACTTTATTGGCCGAAAACTCGATTTTCTTTCAAAAATTTTTGAAGAACAAAATTCTGGGTCTTAAAATGACCAGAAAAAAATTCTCTACAAGATGGCTTAAAAACATCGATACCCATTTTTGAGTTTTTAAATTCCTTATTTCAAATCTTCTCCGTATCTTCAAATTAAAGAGTGACTTCGATTGGATTAAGGATATAGTTCAAGATCAGGACTGGTTTCAGTTGAATTAAGCATAGGGAGCAAATGAAAGTTCACCGCAGAAATACAACGGTATTCTAAGAGCTATCAACAGTTGAAGGGGACTGAAAAGGAACCAATAGGTCGATATTGACTGATTTTGATTGTTTTTTGGATGACCTTGGCAGCCTATCACATATTAATTCACAATTTCAACGGGTTGTTTCGACTGTCAGAAGGAGCGGTATTTCAAAATAATACAAACTCTTATTTATAGGCAACACTTTTGAGCTTATTTATTTGCATTGTTGCAATAGGCAACACTTTTAGTCGTGTGTTGCCTATTTCCATCACCCACTGTATATATGATACACAGTATATCTTAATCTATAAGACAAAAGGGTTTCATAGACCGTCTGTATCGGTGGCGATTGGTAGTCGTTGATTACGAGAAAATGTATTGCTCTCATAATTATCCCTGCATTTTTGCGGTGATCATTTATTTCCATCATTTTTATATTGCATATTTTTTTCAAACTTTTTGATCTTAGTTCAATCCCGAATGGTCAAAATTTAATGCAATCAGAATCGTTCATTCCTCCTCGGTTTTCGATGTAATTTTCCATGCATTATTTCAAGTTATGATTTCTTATAATTGGGAGCTAACGAAGGCTGACCCTTCCTGCGAAAATTTCTTCGAATCTCGATCTGTTTGGTCTCTAGACTCTGGCGACTTTTTCGAGCTAACCACCAATTGTGCCAAATCTGAGAAAAATGTAACCTTTGGAATTAATGAAATCGAAGACGAATTGGTCCCACTTATGAAATAAATAAAAAATTGATCTGCTATTTGAGATATATTAAAGGGCTGTTGGTGTCAACTGCTGGATATATGAACGTAATTCACGTCACATAATTTAAATTTTACGATATCGAAGATTATATCGTGACGTCATAATATCAGTTTCTCTATCAAATTTTGGCCATCTAGACTGAAATTTCATAAAAATTACAATGCTGTTAAATTTAATCAGCGTATTCTCTTCATGTTTTCAATGGAAAGTGAGTGATCAAACCCCAATTTTTGCCGCTCGGTTTTGACCGTTTTTTATGAATTTTTTTTAAATCTGATCAATTATCTCATTTATTTGGACCTTCTTTTTGTAAATGAGACAATTCACAGCTTTTTTTAGAATGTAGTTTTTCCGTATTAAGCTCTCAAAGTCGGACTACTTAAGTGCTCCGGGAGCCTCTGCCGAATAAATAAGTTTGGAGCTTCCAAGGGTTAAGACACAAAAATATCAAAACAGTCGGAGCTTTATTTCGAGACACTATTTCAACAAAATGAGAGAATTTATGACGTCACGATTGAAATGAACGTCCAAGTATATTATAATTAATTATATTAAATCTTCGATATGGCAGTTATCTGCAAACTTGAAGTATTGCATTATTTTACATTCTAAATTGTTAAAAAGTTAAACAAATGTTTTTTTTCTGATTAATCTTTAAAAACTGCAGACTATTGTAAATATTAAATTGGGCTCATTTAATATTTCAAGTGAACACTTGCCCAAGGTTAGGTTAAAGATTTTTCTGGTCATGTTATTTTGTTTCGACATGTATTTCTATGGTGCATTAAACGTTTAATGCATCATAGAAATATATCTTGAAACAAAATAACATGACCAGAATAACCCTAATAAATTTCATGCTGTTTGATGCCTAATCATTGTTAACGGGAAACATTTTCTGATCAATTTATTCCTACATAATTCCTTCGTTTAAGGGTGTGGTCGTCACTAAATGAGGCTCGAGAAAACAAATTATCTTTATTAAAATTATATTTTTATGAAAATATGGAACATAACAAGCAGATTGGTAGTATTTTTATTTTCATACATGGCCAGGAAAGCACTTTTTGATAATTTCAAAAATATTTTGTATGAAATAAGTTAAAATTTCTCGATTTTTTGGAAATTAAAAGATGATTTCTGGACAAAGAAGACATAAAAAGTACAAAACGCTCCGCAGTGGTCTCCGCGAATTCTTTAACTGCACATTCATGTGACTTTCAAAATCCAGGAAGGAGATGAATTTTAATTGAGACTCCTAAAGAGGCTCAAAATACAATTTTTTGATGATCCTGGAGCCAAATCAAAGATTTTCAAAATATCCTCCGCTTTCATTTGCGCACGTTTTTTCCAGTTAATTTACGCCTAAAATCATTTGTATATATATCCTTTTCCCAACCTAAGTCCATCTTAAAAATGCTTGTTATCTCTATAGCGTGTGTTCGAATCCCACTAATGTTGTCGTATCGATTGTCTTAGTGGTTGCCTGAGTGATTAACACCGATCAACTTTGGCGGTCCCAATATCAAGCACCCTTGCCTATAATCATACTCAAGACAACATTGGTGGGATTCGAAAACGCGCTATAGGCTATAGCCTATAGAGATAACAAGCATATTAAGGTGGACTTAGGTTGGGAAAAGGATATTGAAAACTCACGGAGGAGATACATTTTCAAGAAATAATTTCATTGATTTTATAAGCTCGTTTCTGATTGGACGAGAGTCGGTGTCTAGTGTACCCATTTGGGTACGCTAAGCACGCCCNAGCGTACCCAAATTGGTCTGAATGCAAAATATGTTGTGAAAAATGCAACGTCATGATATGCGTCATTAGGGTGGTTGAGGAATTCCACCGACTGCACTGGAGCATAGTGACAGGCAAAACTTATGTCGCATAAGTAGGGTAAGTACCGGGAGACTTATCTGCAAAACTAAACCCCTCGGTACGTACTTTTGAGTTTATGGGGTTAAACTTTCTAAAAAAGAATGATTCCGACCATGAAAAATTTTGGAGTCTCCAAGTGGTCACAATTTGAGTATGAAAAAAAACAACTTTTCGGGCTTTGAAACGCGCTATAAAGTTTGATTAATTATTGATTTTTGTTGTTATTATACCGATCGCGTTACAAAAACTAAAAAATCCGTACTGAGGGTTTTAGTTTTGCCGATAAGTATCCCGGTACTGACCCTACTTATCTCCCGTAGTGTCTTTTGCACCATCCGTGGTGCAATGGCCTTTAATCGCAATTTGGGACCCTTAATCATGTGNAGACCTGAGGGTTTTAGTTTTGCCTCGATCAAGTATCCGGTACTGACCCCTGACTTTATCTCGTGCCGTAGTGGTCTTTGCAACTCAGTCCGCGTGGTGCAAGTCGGCCTTTAATGCGGTCAATTTGGCGACCCCTTAATATCGTCAAAATAACAAATTTTCAATAATGTGATAGATCGAACCTCATTGGATAATTGACGTTTGTAACGCGTCTTTTTTTCGACAAAATTTTTACTCGTCGGTACTTACCACCGTACTTCTTTTTTGCAAAAAAATTAAAATCAATTCAAAAAACCGCCTTTGAGCGGGATCAAAAAGAATCTCTACAGACTTTTTCCGCATTACACCATAGCCCCAAAGACCTGATCTTGACCGCCCTATATTTAAGGAATAATGGTTGATAAAAATCAGGTACTTCGTTTCTTTGGTTTCAAGGAAATCTGCTTTTAATCCCCCCCCAATTCTTTCGAAAGAAGTTGGAAGTGGTTCGTCTTCAAGAGCAGTTTTTTAAAGAACCTTCCTTTCCCGTTGAGCAACCAGAAGTCCATAAAACGCGATCACTGCTGACCTTCCAAAACATTAGGGAGACATATACGCCGTTTTGATGTTCAACTAACAAACTGTGATCAAGATTACGCCCAAAAATTGTTTGGGTCGCCCTCTGCCCCCGCCCCATGAGCATTAAACGACCTATTCAAGAGTTTTGAACATAATGAAGATTCTCCAAAACATTACGTCACGTGATTCTTATTTTTTTCCTCGAGAATATAGGGACGCCTTATCTTATCGACAGTATTCCAAACTTCCTTTATTTGGCATTACTTTCCGTCACGTATTCATTCGGACTTTCGGTGGTAATGCTGGAGAAAAATAGTCTTAGAACACGTCTTGGAGACCGTTGATTCCCTCTGGAATCTTTTCTTGAGTCGTAATTTCTGAGCTACTTCTTTTCAACTTAAATCTGTATCATCATGTTTTCTTTTTCAAAACAGAGGTACTGCCCCCGCAAGTCACGTACAGACTCCTTAAAGAACGAATCGTCCACGAAATTGTCTAACGCACTTCATGGTGCATTTTAATATCTTGGTCCTCTCGTGCTTCTAAATAGGAGCCAGTTTAGGAATGTCCAAACTTCTCCTTGAATAAAGTTGATACAATACAGAATGCGTAGCGCGAATCAGAAGAAATGAAAGAAATAGAGCATACGTTTCCCACAAAATTGTAAAGAGTCGTTCTAAAACACCTCTTCCAATTATTTTTGTCAGATTACAGTACCCGAAAGATCTGTGACGGTTCTAATATTTCAAAATCTAACATCCGTCAAACTTCCGCTAGAACTTCGTGTTATTCTATGCACCTTGTTTTTCAGACATCCGGCGCAAAATTGAGAATATGTGTTCTCCTATATTTGTCTGTTTTCACATTGATGATCTTCTTGACCACAAAATTGTTTTTCTTCTAGGCACCCCGTAATTACCATAAATCTCCCTCTTCGTTATACCATATTTATCCTACCCATTGAACCAGTGATATGTTAATAATGAGTCCGTCGGCTTATCCTCTGCTTGATTTTCAAATGGCGAAACACCCGAACGGATGTGCAAAGACACTACGCGGGTCCAGCATGATCTGTCATTGCGCCAACACTACGGTGCGGAGTTTGGCGGCATACAGTTTTTTGCCTGTCACTGCCTGCTCTCACGTGCTAGTCGGTGGAATTCCTCAAACCACCTCTAGCATGAGCGGCATATCATGTACGTTGCCTGTTGTGTTCACAACAATTTTTTATTAGACAATACGCCCGGGTGCTTTCCGTAACCCCAAATTGCGTCTGAAGATCCCACAAATCCGATAAAGGTGCAGCGACCCAATCTTCGTTTGGTGAGGGTAAGCACGGCGGCGTGCCTTCTCTCCGCTACCTGTACCCACCTTAACAAAGTATAGGGAGGACAAAAAATGTCGATTGGCCAATTTGGGTACGGAAAGCACGCTCCCTTGGACGAGCCATCCATCACTCTCAAATGTTTTTGATATTTGATTCAAAGATTTTTACTACACCGGCAATTGTAACCCATTGTAAAACCGTTTAAGCGACAATCACCCCCTTAAAGAAAGACTCCAAATATCAATATTGGTATGTTCCATATCCCTTTATCACTTTTTGCTTAGAATGCGTAGCCACTACTCCTTTTAACGTGTGATTTTAACGTTATGGCTACGCAATCTAAGCAAAAAGTGATAAAGGGATATGTTTTTTTAGAGCTGATAATTTAAGGACTGATGAAAACATAATATTTTTCTGGCCCTGTGATTTCAAATCTATCTACCTGTTTCGGTGATATTAAATTTAAGTTAAAGGATCCATAAAAAAGCCAGGTAATGTGAATTTATAACCACTTAGAAACAATTGGTATTTCATCACTATGAATTAAAATTCTTAATGTAAAAACCCTTGTACTAATTACGCAAACTACTCTTATACATTGTAAGCATGTTTCGATAGACTATAAGCTGCTTAGTCCGAATTTGGCATCAGGGTAGAGCAAAACAGCTTGAAAATTGTTTTAGAGCAGAGCGGCCCATTTTAGAAAATTGGCCGACCCCTTCTTCTACTAGTAAAGACGCTTATTTTTTATAAAATACTGTTGTTGCAAACATTCTTTTTGATCTCATCAAAAATGTACTGTTCAAAATTGATATTTTTGTAAATAGATCCCTGTACAACAATTTCTTACATTTCACTCGGCTAAACTTCAATTTCAGCTCTTTAGCCAACTTAGGTTCTAGAAAAAAAACCGTTGTGTCTAGCTTTCCAAAGCGATGGATTTTATCCCTTATCATTGTAAGCGATGGTAAAGCAGTAAATCGGCTAAATAGTAAATCGGCTAGCAAAATTAGCTAACTGTTAAATCGGCTATTTTTGAAAATAGCCGGTTTACTTTTAGAAAATAGCCGATTTACTATTTTTGAATCTTTCAGTGAAAAGTAGCCGATTTATTCATTTTTGCGTAGTACTATTTTAGTAGCCGATTTACATTTAAAAAATAGCCGATTTACTATTTTGAAAGTTTATCAGCCCGCGGTAGCCGATTTACCAAAATTTTCGGCTAAATGGTATAATACGAAATTGTCGGTTACCGTAGCCGATTTACAATCTTACCGAAAGCGATTGGGCTAGGATGGAAAATAGCCAAAAAGTCATCTCTTTTGAAAGCCTGGTCATAACTTACAAAATTAATATAAGTCGGTCATGGTTACAGCCTGTAAATATTAATCTGTAATTTCGACATTACAGTACTAATTTCTAGTGAAAAGCTGAATTTCTATAAGAATGTGCCTTTTAGAGGATAAAAGTTGATAATTTTAATTATTTATTCAGGTTCTGCAAGTTATCGGGTGCCTGTAATAATTTTCAATGATTACTGTTTTTAGGGCATTTTTCACTTTCATTTTAATTTAAATAAAATGATAAAGCCGGTAACTCTACGGGTTTAAAAATCTTATGCGATTCATGATTATTTCTGACTAGCAAAAAATGCTTTAGTTTACTTACATCACATACTCAAACGTCCTGACACCATGATTTGACAATTTTTGTCAGGACGTTTGAGAAAGTGTCAGGACG